>WHYT01017294.1:355649-399120 GCA_009806455.1 Tetrax tetrax
AAAAAAAAAAAAAAAAAAAAAAAAAAAAAAATCTGTAAAATGGCTATGAATATATTAAAGTAAGAGATGCTCCAATCTCAAGATCCTTCTAAAGCAGAACATCAGTACCAGTCAAACCTTAGCACTGTCACACCTGAGGAGCAGAAGTGTGCAGGGACAAGCCTAAAAGTACAGCTACAATCAGAAGGCACACCTCCTACCTTTCTGCCCTTTATAGTAAAACTCTCCTCCCTTTCCATTTCATGCAGTTCAATATGACTCTTCTACCTCCACTGCCCAGAGACAGACAAGCACAAAATGAAATCAACTGCATGTGGGATGAAAAAGGAGATACATCCCATTAGGCTTTCAGTTTCAAGATTCTTTTAATAACAAAAATTGGTATCTTTAAAGAAATCATACAGACAGTATTTTTAACTAGTAACATTCATTCAGCAAAGCATAAGAAGAGATTAAAACCTCCACTAAAGGAGGTTTGCATTTGTAAACTAATCTTATAGAAGGCACACAAATCAACCTGAAATCCTAATACATTATAAACTTTCAAAACACTTTTAAATGATGAAAGATGAATGCATCTGCTGCTTTATTTGAAGTGTATTATTGTATACTAAGACATGTACACTAAAATTTCAATTTCTGCAGTAATTCCCCACCCTCCTCCAAATCTTAATCTAGACAGAATTTTGAAGTATATTATAAAAGGACTTCTGAAAGCACCAAAAGCCACATTCCTGCTTGTCTGAAAAAGTTTCTGGATACCTAACTTCACACTGAGACTCCACTTGAATTTCTCTCCTGTCTCACAGAACCAGATTCTCATCTGATGCACAGCTGTGTTAGTTCAAGAACATAATTAATGTCAGGCTGAAGTACACTAGCTGAGATCCTGGTGCGGTGCCCATGACAGAAAAAGATAAAGTAATAAAAAGGGGACAGAAAAGCTATTTCTCTGCATATCTGCCTTTAACATTCTCTTTCTAAACTGCCTTTTCGATACCCCAAGGTCTGGAGATGGAATTTGTGTGCTATGACTGGGTAGCAGGCACAGTCCTCAACTGAACTGCATTTCGTGGTTAACCTATGCTACCTCATCCTTACACTTTCTGATATTTTGTATAGACAAAAATTAGGACAAGTATGTCCTAAAATACCACCACACATTCCCTTTCAGACTAATTGTCCCCTAGGAGTACTAACCCATATCCTTTTCAGGTGTCTTGTGAGAAGGTATGCCACCAGTCTGTTTGCCTTCTCACATCCCTTCCCACCTATTCTGTCGATACAATCTAACCACTCCTTTGGGTAGTGCTTCCTCCTCTTCAGAAAACCTTCCATCAGTTGTTTTCAGTTACTGTCTTATCGAACTACTTTATCTCCTACTATCCCCCTGGAAAACTGTGCTACATGCACACTGTTAAACCCTTGTTCTTACAGCGCCACAATCCCTCATTCTTACTCCATTTTTATCAGATTTCAACACAAGTGTGTACATAATGTTAATGTAACTTAAGATTTCTGCACATGTAAGGTAAACTAAACACTTGCAGGGTATTCTCCTCCATGCAATTTACAGTTATACAATTACACAACTATCAATAACCATAAAAGCTCTACATTTTGACCTGCAGTAAATTGTGAAGATGCTTTCAGGTGTCAGTCACTGGGCAATGGAAAGCTTTGCTAAAAGAAAAATATCCATCCTACCTGCAAATTAGTCATGTAAGGTTCTTCGCAGTTCACAAGATGGCTCAGCCTTGCATGTTGAGCTCGTAATTCATTCTCCCTTATCTTCTGATGTAAATTGTTAATTTGCTGCTTTTGCCTGTAATACACAGATGTCATTTGAAAAGGGAATGGACTGAAATGAAAAAAATATGGATCTTAAGAATCCTACTGAAGAATGCTGTAACAATGCTATTTGACTATCCTGAATCTAGCTTTGACTATCCTGGATCTAGCTACGGTCTTTTTCCCACTGCAGCCAGGCTGCAAGTAGTCTAGGTTACCACTAGAATGGGACCCTCATCAGGATATGTGTTATTAAACTAAATTTGCCATGTAACTCTCACTTATGCATACCCTAGAGGGTCTGTGCTCAATTGACAATAATAAGGAAATCTTGGAGAAATACAATTTGAAAACTATCAGCTACAGTGGGTGTTGAGGGAGGCTTCTGTTGTCATTTGCTTCTGAGGCCAGGAGTACAAGCAGGAAAAAGTATGCAGAAAGCAGAAAGAAAACAAACAAAACTTGCACCTTCATTTTACCTAAACTTCTGCTTAGTCCCTCTCTCTTTGCCAGAGCTGACTTTTGACACAGGTTAAATAGATTTACAAATCAAGCAGAGCAGAAAGAACTTGAGAAGAAAAAGTCGTTATATAAGACAGTCAGCATGGCTTTCCTGCAAGGTATTTCTTTTTGCTTTGCTTAAGACTTTCTCAGTCAACTGCTGTTCCCTACCCCCAGGGTAAAATACTGCACTGCATACTAAACCAGAATTAACCTCTTACACCATCAATTGCTTGGCCAGTGTACAGCAGAAACAGTATCGCTATTATATCACTATTTAATTATATCACAAATTATATCACTATTTAAATCACGACTGCATTTGAACTAGCATGACTGCAGGGCAAATACAGGGCAGCTCTCAACCTCAGCTCACTTGAGAGCCCTGGGAGGTGCGCTCTACTCTCTGTGGAGCAATGGGCACCTCAATGACTCCAGGATGGACCTGTCAGCGCCCATCAGAAACACACATAACCACCTTCTCAATAAACTTGAAAAATAATTTTGTGCACTCCTTTAATTTCCTTTTTCTTTCTTTTTTTTTTTTAATACTAGGACATATCTGCATGCAAGCATGAAATTGTTTCTCAAACCTTCACCTCTAAGCATGCAGCACAATTGGCTTTTCTGGAAAGGATGATGCTGAACTGAGATGACTAATCTTAAAAGTAAGTAAGTGTCAAGTACAGGTTAACTTCAAGGGAGAAGCCCTGTCTGTTCACACACTGGAAAAGGAAATCCTCTAAAAGTACAGAAAAAGATCAAAGTTGGTTTGTATTTGTTAAATTTTGAGAGTTGTGTTTAGGAAGATCATCTCAGAAATGTTATCGTGAGTATACAAAATATGTATTATACAATCTATAAACTAACACAATAGATGTGTTATTTGAAAAGATGCCAACTGCAAGTTTTAAGAGGAAAAATAAGATATGAAAACCCAATTAAAGGGAATATTTTAGCCACATACACTCTCCTAGCTAATCATCAGCCAACTGTATCCCAATTATTTTGTTTACAAGAATTTAATATTTCAAAAACAGTGAATATATCAGAAGTTAAATTTTTAAGCTATACACAACGCAGAAGACATCCTGCATGCCTACAGAATGCCTTTTTTATGTTTCCCTACTTTTACGTCTATAAAGAATAGCAATGAACAGAAAAACAGTATAAACAAGTTCCAATTTGTCAGTACCTTAGAACAATTCATTCAATGTAATTCACACAAACAGAGCAACTGAATGTATTTACATGACTCCACAGCAAGTATTAAAATACTCTGTATCACAACAGGTGATCTTGAGTCTTCCCGCTGCCATTCCACTACCTAGATGGAACAAACTTGTACAAATACAAATGAAGTATGTAACACTGAAAGACTTTGTACAGTTCTGGTTGTTGTTTGTATGATGGCACTACAAACAAAAAGCTACAAACTTACTTTGGAAGAAGCAGACTTGAAGATTAGGTAAAAGAATATGCTCTTACCTTGTAATTGCCCTAGTACGAGGCCAAGAGCTTGTATAATCATATGAGAAAATACAAAGCCTTGATGACTTCTGTGCATCTCGTGCACCAAAACTATTTAGTATGAGTTGTCTTAACCTATGACAGAAGCAATTTTTCATTTTTTATCAGTTTATTACTTACTAGACAGATCTATTAACGTATCTTTGCTCCATATGTTTTAAAATTATTTATCCGTTTGTCACTGATCCCTTGAAGGCATTATGTGGTTTTCTGTTTGTGGCTGATTGTATCTTAGCATGCCTTCCTTCACAGGCAGGATTTCAATAGCCTGAACTACACACTACAGCCCGGAGTAAATGTCTTTAAATATTTTTAAATATTTTTGAATTTGCAGTTTGAACTATATTACCGTATTTCCTTTCATAATCCTTTCCCTACCCTACCAAATCCCTGCAGGAAAAAAGGTGAGACAAATTAATTCATGATGAAACAGAGCCATGCTAGCACCAAGCGTAATTAGCTTGCTGCTTCTCACTCTGCAAAGCATGAAACTCTCTACCATTGTAAAACCTTGCCAACAAAACACACTGTACAAGTGTTTTAAGGCTGTGTAGATCACACAGAACTTCTTCACCTAACTGCCTCTCTGAAAATATCATTAACCTCATGGCACCCGGAAACAAAAATTCTGAAAACAGCCCAGCAGCCACAAGCAGAATAGAAGATAAGCACCATAGAAACGTATTTACTATTTACATACAACCCTATAAGTCTTCGGAGACTTCATACCAAATGCATTTTATCACTGATGTTCTCATATGCTAAGACAGTTTTAATCCTCTGTTAGCCCACAGCTGTTACTCTTAATCCGCTGCATAACCCCAGGCTGTGAGCTTTATTTAACAGGAGTGTAGAAAAGTTCAAACGCTCTCTCAAACACAGCTCGTGTATTGCAGTGGGAACACTGTCCTCAGAAGCCTCCCTGTTACCAATCCACCATCCCAGCACTTAAAAAAACCAAAACAAAACAAAACCAAACCACCTTCAGCATCTAGGTGCTTTCAAAATTCTGCTTGGGTACATGGCAATTGCCACTCTGGGTAGGCCCAAATCAGACATAAATAATCCTGAAACTGAGGGATTTTACCTCCTAGGCAGCAACGCTACTCTCACATTTTATCAGCTATAACATTTAAAACCTCAGGCACATCCTCCATGCTCAGAGGGCCAGACTAGAGCAGACAAATTCTGTAACTGTTGGAAACAACGTTGGCAAACTCTCCTCCACTCTCCCCTTTCTCTGATCAGCTGCTAACACCTCCAAGTCTCCTCCCAAGGGTTCAAGATGTTTCTAAAAAAGATTAAATTCACTTCCCCTGCCCCCCGCTCCAGACACTAGAGTTACGCAGCTGCACTGCATCGCTCTGACCTACTCCTTTTGCTGTAGCTTTCAACATAGGAACCTCTAATCAGTCTTACAAAGGACTGAAGAATTCAGAGATTGAGCTCCTCAACCTTTTGTGATTCCAGAAGGCATCTGCGTACAAGTGGGTGCAGGCTGTGGCCTGAGCTCAAGGTACCGGGAAATCTGACAGGAACTCATCCTCGGGACTCGCATTTACAGAAACCAGACTGTAGCTCACACAACCAGGTTCAATAAAAATACTGTACCTAGGCACCATGGAAACCACTCTCCTTCACAAGTTCCCTGTTTTTTTTCCATGAGTGAGTGTTACAGTTCTATGTTGATGGCAAAGTATAGTTTTTTTTACATCAATGTCATGGGACTTCTCAGAGAGTTTCATTCAGTTCCTTTGTCCAAAGAGAAATACTCTATTTCACCTCAAGTGTCTGTCTTGACATCTCCCTTCCCCTTACTCGCAGACTTAAGGAAAAGAGAAAAGGAGGCAATAGCCAGCTCTAAAGTAATCAAACAACCAAAGGAACTCAGAGGGGAGAAAAGTTTAACAAAAGAAAAAAAAAAAAAAAAAAAAAAAAAAAAAAAAAAAAAAAAGTAGTCACAAAGGGCGGGAATGAAAAACATCCTTGGGAGGACATTTTAAAGTGTTCCTTGTTTAAACTGATGTTTCAGAAGAGAATGTCATTAAGATATGTAAAAATTTTAACTCTTCTAACCAATCAATTAATGCAAATATGACACTAACAACATTGTTTTCACAAACAGTTCTGATACAAATCTTTCCAGATGTCCCTCAAGGTGTAATATTGTCCTCAGGAACAGTGAGGTGGCAGTGTAGAACAGACAGACAAAAAGAGAACTGAAACTCCTTTTGAACCAGAAGATCCTCTGGTACACAGAGAATCCATTGCAGTTATCTGCAGAAGAGTTCTGCAATGAAGACACTGAAGATGTTGTCTATTTTTCTTCAGAAACAATGACTTTTTTCCTCAGAAACAACCTGCTTTTTATATTTGCATAATTATTATTATTTTTCTATTATTCTATTATTTTCTATTTTTCTTTTGAAAATTTCACTGATACCCTATTTTTTGAACCTCCATCCATGATTTATAAATATCCTGAGACCAAATCCTCCCTGTGCTGCTCCCAGGTACATTCTTTTCAAAGGAACTCAGCTGAAGCAACAGGTTACCCAACACACGACTCAAGTGGTGGCTACACGCTCTACAGCCCCCTATAACCAACTCTTTTGTCACAATTCCCACATGTTCGTTATTTACGGAAAACCCTACTATTTTCACAAAGTAATGACTTGGGCTTACTTCCAAGTCTTGTAAAACGCACTATCTTTTGTTCCTGTTTCCTCTATTTCCTCAAACATTCTTTGATTTTGTAAACAAAATTTAAAGGCTCCCGTTACGTTTCACCACTGCAGATCCGCGATACTTTGTAAGGAAGGAAAAGTTAAAAATCTGTCCCACCATTCTCTTGCCTTTCTGGAATTACCAACTATTACCCCTACATGAACCGCTGGCACTAGAGACCAGGCTACTTAAGATTTTGATTCTGTGAAATTATTTTTACGGCATTTAAAAAGAGCGGTTCTCCTCACCTGGCTTCCTACCTGCCAGAGATACTTCCATTCTGAGACAGTAACCTCTGTGTTGAGCCCAACAATTTAAATCAAATTGAATTATGTCAATCATGGGGAAGCTAAAAGCTCACACTCAAAGGACTGAAATCAATGAAATGGCATATGCCAGCAAGGTTCTGGCAGATCTCTGCCAATGTCCCTTGCTGTAGAAGAAAGCAAAAGCCCTTGATCTTGAATGTCACTATGTTCAGGGAGAAAGTCAATTTTGAGCATCAAACATCTGAGAAGGGTAGTTCACTAAATCCGGTTCAAACCTCTATCTTACTGATGCTAAGGGAATGGAGGACAAAAGTGAACCCCAGGATACTTTCAGTCAGTTATGCACCCAAGGAAAAAAATACTCCTTTTAAGCCCTTACCAACAGCATAACAGCCTACCAGCTACCCTTTTCTCTTGTAATGACCGTTAGAGTGGCCTTAAGTAACTATTTCTAGCTTGCCTAGAGTCAGATCTGGAAATAAGCAGCTCACTTTCAGTTGGTATATGCAGATGACAGAAGAAAACGCACAAACACCGCGTTGCCCTGTCTGTTTGGGCAGAGGCTGGCTGTGTTCCTCCTGTGCCCTGGACATCGGCTTTCAGCACCTCACTGGATCACGGCCCCCTGCCCACACCTCATGCTCCTCAGGAATGCCTGGTCCTTGTGGGGCTGGAATGGAGAGGGCAGAGTGAGAAGTTTAAGGAGCTGAGGTTTAAGGAGCTGCAGTCTCTCTGCAGTAAGGGACTGCTTCCAGTGGTGCATATTCCCTGTGCCACTGTTCTCTGTAGAAAAAAAAAAGAGAAGACTATACCCCATGAAATGGCACCAAAGCTCCCTCCATCCTGGATGATTGTGACTCTACTTAGGAAGCTGGCTAGAAGGCAGAGGAAAACTACTAGTGCCACCTGACACTAACTGCATCAATTTAAATAAGCAAAAAGAAAGTTACAGCCATAAGAGTGAAGTATCAGCTGGGGCAGGGGGGCACATCTCTATTTCAATCCGTTTATAGTTTTGTCCTTCAGCTCAAACAATCCCCTTTGAAAGCTCAAATCAGCACAAAGGATGCGGGGTAGCACAGAGCAGCACTCAGCTGAACATGCACAAGCCTGGACTGTCTTCAGAGACGAGCATTAATAATAAACAAACTGCTTAATATACAAATTGCTTCTGTGTATGTCTCAAAAACATTAGTGCGACATAACTGACATTCATATAATTTTCTGATATCCACACAGGACAAGCAAACTGTGGACATAAGCTTACACAGACACTCATAGATGCATTCGTCTGGAAATAACCCACATTTTCATCAACCTGGGACCAACTCATCTGTTCTCTACAAACCCCCTAACTCTGACATGAAAGAGGCTTTAGAAACCCACATCTGCTAGAGAAGCACTTCCTCCTCTCAACTTTCAAGAGACTTAACTTAGCGTAAATCTAAGTTCTACACTACAAGTCAAGATAAAGCGCCAGTATCTTCAACACTTCAGAGACTCCAGAACAGAGCTTCCTCCACCACAGAAAGTAACTCCATAATAAATCAAATTACAATCGATGGCTTACCTTCAAAACTAATGAGTCAAGGAAAAGAGTTGCTTTAGGTGAAAATGTCTGAGTAGATTCCCTCATAATCAGGACACAAAGTAAAATATAATACGGATCCTTCTGCACTACAAAAATAATTTATTCCACGCTGTAGCCGGAGGTATGCTGCTTTGTTTTGTGGCTTAAGAAGTTGGACACTAATTTTTATGTCCCTTTGTTTTAAAGACATGATCTCTTGGGACCACAAGTCTAAATGTGCAAAGTACTGATAGGGAAAGAGATCGCAGTAAACAAAGTCCCCCAAAAAAATGCGAATACAACTTCCGTAATTTGGAAGATAATGCCAAAGAACTCCAACATCAGCAAAGCTCAGGAGAAAAAGATGATCTCAAATTTCCCATGCAATAAAGCTTGAAGTTTTGGTGAAATTAAGAGCCTGCAGTTCAAAGATAATGCTACCTTTCCACCAGTCACAGGAGAACTTATCTTGAAGAGAAGATGGGAACACTACCTCTGGGAGTCAGGAGGTGATCTCTGTTCTGGACGGATTGTTATTTTTTAAATGACTTTTCTGAACTGCATAGAAGTTTGAAAGGCTACCCCGACACACGGGAGATAAGCTAGTGCTGAAGCAAGGTGGGCACGAGCACAGTGAGCCACTGGACTCTACTTTCTCAAATGCTCTGGGCTACTTCAGCAAGGGGGTGCGAGTGGAACACAGACACTACTGGCTGCTCAGAGAGAGGACTGCACCCTCCCTCCCACAGTGGGATGTTTTCGACTTCTGCAGTCTTCTGACAGGATGTGTACAGAACAAGCCTTGCACCTCCTCTGCTGTTCTCAGTCCTGCCAAATACTAGAACTTCCCAACAATATTTAAATCTACAGAACAGAAAACAGCCCAGCACCAGTTCCACAGAAAGTGGAAGTATGTGGGATTGCAGCTGACCAAAACTATGCAATGTTGTACTGCAAAAAGCAAACACAACACAAGCACGGCCCGTGAGACAGGCAAGCGCTTGGCCAGAGAGAGGCCTGGACTGGATAGTTTGGACACTTTAGAGAAGCTGTACTAATCAGCTGGAGAGATCTCAAGGAACAACAAAAGCTACCAGAGGCCTAGGAAACATGACCTAGGAGTAAAGACTAAGTCATATTAGGAAGTTTCCTAATGTTTTGGCTAATTAATCACGAAACTGTCCAATCCAGAAAGCTTGTAGAACATCTGCTATTGCAGACAGTAAAAGCATAGACATCTACCAGGAATGACACCACTACAGCCTGTCCTCCCCAGGGCCCGACATATAGGTTAGACAGGTCCTTTCTAGCCCTGCATTCTCTCATTATTTCCAAGATTTAGGTTATTATGTGGAAACTAATGATAACA
This sequence comes from Tetrax tetrax, assembly GCA_009806455.1. NCBI lineage: Eukaryota > Metazoa > Chordata > Aves > Otidiformes > Otididae > Tetrax > Tetrax tetrax. The sequence continues at coordinate 365,407 of WHYT01017294.1, forward strand.
AATTCCATTTCATCAATATTACCAGCATTCACCCCTGAAAAGGTGAACTTTTAAAACTGCTAAAACAATTACTTTGTAACAAAAACATCCTGAAAGTTTACCAGATACAAAATCCTCAACCCTAAGTTAGCTGGGTGATTGGTGATGTCAGTGAAAGATGAAGGCATCCTTTTAAAGCTACTATTGCAAGCAAGTAACATTTCACAGAGCAAGACACTCTGAGGAGGTTCCTCACCGCCCTACTCCTCGCACGGGTCTCCCAGTTATACATGCATGTGCTCAGACTCTGGGTGGCATAAAGCTTCTGAAAAACAACACTAAAATATCACTCAAGTGGATATGCTAATACACAGAACTTAAGAGACCATCCCAAATTAAGAGAATCACAGCTTTAGACTAGCAGTAACACCAGCACTATCCGAGCACGTACAGTTTGGTGTCACCTACTGAAGTCACGACAATTTGATACAAGGCAAAGAAAATCTAGTTCTATTGTCACAATGAAAACATCTAAGCATAATTCAGCTATGGATAGAAAACTAATGATTTAGCAACTGTTTTAAGAATGTAAATATTAGTACACCCCGAGGAACAACAACTATTCACTAAAATTGGGCTTCTATATCTACCTTTCCTTAAAAAGCTGCTCAAATGGCCTTAAGCTGTCTGGAAGGGAACACTGCATGCACAGTGTTATTCTCAGCAGCTTATGTCATATGTTCAGATATTTGGCATTTATTCACGTACCCCCTAAATACAGTCCCTGCCAAACAAACAGTGCCAGGACCATGCTAGAGACATCTACTGTGGCTGGCCAGTCTCAAGAGACATTCGCCATCGTACCAAACGCTGTCATTTTAGTGTTGTGAATGTACTGAACAGAGGAACAACATAAAAAATTAAAGCGTGATGCCATAATTTTCTAAACCAATACAAACACTGCTGGCTCCCTCTGGTGCTAAACATAATGTAGTGTAAATCGCCAAACCAGTAAGGCAATGATATAATCCAATCATTTTGTACAGTGGGTGACAGACATTCTGGTAGTAAATGTTACAGCAGCAGATTTCCTCTTACAGAGAAAACCCTTAAGTCCTTATTCACAGCCTGTACCAACAGCTCTTATGTGGAGAAAATCTGACACGCACCTTGAAGAAGTGCCGTTGTGATCCCAAGCAAACACATATGCCAGGCTCCCTTCCTCATGCCGCATTTTTACCTCCTAAAAGTAGGGTCTCCACTTTTTAACAGCAGACTTAAAAACCATTTTCAGGCTTTAAGTCATTAAATTGGAAATGATTCCTAGAGCAGTTTTAAAAAGCAAACCAAAACAACTTTTAAACCCATCTGTTTATGCTACTCTGTTCATTTATACTTAAAAATATGCATTTGTCATGCTGAACAGACTACACAAATCAAATCAATTTTAACTAATCTATTACTAATCTTCTGTTCAACACAGTGTATAGAATAAAAATCAAGTCACTTGTTCCATCCACACACAATGGCTGTTTGGGTTTTTAAAAATTGTACTCACGGCTTAGAATTTCCAGTGACACAAAAAATACCCAAGTACAATGATTTATATTGCAAGCATTATTCCTTGAATCGTTTTTAATGACTCTTTGAAACTGGCTTGTAGCTATTCCAAACTGTCAGATTACTGATGCAAAAAAAGCAAGTTTAATAATCTAATCTGGACGGGCTGGATTTTGTCTCCTTTGTATCACTGTGTGGAAAGAAAGCAAGCAGGCAGCAGGTTTCTCTCTCCTCCTCCTGCCTCTCCTCCCTTTTGTAACAAGATAAAGGTAGAACAGCTTAAGGATACTGCCCCATACAGAGCCTCCATTTCCTACTTATCAACAGATTTAAGCATCACTATGCAGAACAAGGTGTGTGGTGCAAAGTGATGTTAATCTCCTCCACCTCCTGGATTAGTAGAGCCTCAGTGCAACTCCCAACAGAAGAGAATTTAACCTAAAAAAAACCTGGGTAATGACTCTGGGGTTGAAAGGCAGGCTGGTGACAAGGGCAAGAGAAGGGTGTTCCCAGTGTACTACTATTCATTCCAGATGCTCCCTGTACCTGTCAGCAGCAAACAGCTGGGTCTGGAGCACCACACTGGCTGCTACCCTGCTCCTCCAGCTTCCAGACAGCAGGTGAATCAGTCTCTCCTCGGCTTCTGTGCCCCTAGAATTAAATAACTCTTGCTGGCATCCTCCAAGTCATCAGTTCATAAATACAGCACGAGACATGACTTAAGGAGACTACACTTCTTAAAATTCCTTGAGAACCACAGCTATGAAGAGCCTTCTCAGCAAGCACCTACTACCAAACCTCAGGCAACAAAAGAATTCCTCCTCCGCTTCCTGAAAGCATAAATTCTGTAATTTAACTACCACCATCTTGAACCCTAATTCACTACACTTTAGTAAACTTCCTATGTTTATTTTAGGTCACTATTCCCAAGTAAATTCAACCTCTAAAAAGAAGTAAGCTCAGGAAGACCAGGAGTTGGAAGACTTAGGTTCACTCCCAAATATCATCTTGAGTCTCACTGCAATGCCTCGTTGTCCCTACATGTTAAATACGGATAATATCAAATTTTCGCTTAGTGCCTTCAAAAAAGGTATTACTCACACTTAAGTCTTTCTTATTAGATGGGGTATTAATACTGTAATGCTAATGCTTTATAATGGAGTTCTATTTCTAGGATTTTGGATAGCAGCTACGTACTATTTTACCATTTTCTCCACAAATGTGAAATCAAAAACATTTTATATTTTTATTTGTGATAGAAAACACGGGGGGGGGGAGAGAGAGAGGGAGAGAGAGAGAGAGAGAGAGAGAGAATGATTCTGTTGGAAAAATCTTCCAAAATATGCAAAATATGCAACATCACTTTATACTAATTTTAAATAATACAAAGCATCCATTTAACTAAAACTTCATTGAAAATAACATCTAAGGCAAATATTTTGCCCAAATGGAGGCTCAATATTCAAAAAAGGGCCTTTTCTGTGACGTATTATTAGATTGCATCATTTAACTTACAACACGCTTAACTGTAACACCAAGTGTCTACTTAAAGGAAATTACTGCAGCACCACTAAGTGGACTTTGTTTCGCTTCAATGGCTTCCAGAGTGTATTTTGCCTTTTCAGTTGAATTAAAAGGAATCATCTCAACTGACTTCTGGTCAGAAATCCAGAAAGAACTGTATTCAAAAGTATGACTTGTACAAAAAAGAACCACCGGCATACTGCCATTGGTTATCAAGAAATAGCTTTTCTTCCTCAACAGGGACAGTTGTAAGTAACATTACAACTAGGTTACACTTCAGAAACTTCACCCTTGACTGTAAACACATTTCCAGTGTGAGAATAGTGTGAACTGCCTTTCTAGTTGCCATTGTATAACAGTTCTTCACAGAGAGTGCAGAGGATTATACGCCCAGCAGAGGCACCAAAGACAACCCCTGGCCATCCCGGGAAACCTGCTCCCAAATGCTGCTGACGGCTTGGGCCCTGAGAGGTGGGCTGCAGGTTATACAGCATTGCTACTGATACAGCAAGGCTGAAAATAACACTGTAATTTACACAGCCTTGAAGTAGCTGATCAAAAGGCTGCGAGAGAGGAGATCTAAGCAACAGTCAAGGATGTTTCCGTTTTAACTACTTACACCCTTGGGAGATCACTACCTCTGCAGGAGAGCTGGCAGAGTGGGATGGTGTGCCCATGCCTCAGCTGCTGCCGTTCATAACTTTGCGTACCATCTTCAGCTGCAGAGGCAGGTAAACGCATGCCACATCAAACTGAGGAAGCTGATGTCAACCTTCAAGACTACAATGGCAGCAGAGGGACTGGCTAGATTGCCAGGAGATAGAAACACCTTAAACTGCTGCAATCCCTTGCTCTGTTGCAATAGAGGAAGGAATACATCTTGCACAAGTAAAATTCTTCCAGTTCCAAAGTAAATTATGCCCAAGTTTTCTATCTCCACCCACTAAAAGAGAGGAACTGCTAAATGAAATATAAAAATATTCATAACGGATGCCTGACATTCCTGTGATCAACACACATCTGCTTTACGCAGTTCTCCTCATGATGTGGAGCCAAGTATAAATAAGAGGGCACAACTATTTCAAGATCAGAACAACCACTCCTCTTCCAGCCACAAGCCAAGAGTTTATTATTAAAACACGGACTAAGCCAAATGATAATTATGTCAAATATAAAAATGCCTTTCTTAAATGTCCTGCATCCAAACTCTGCAGCTCCTGATGACATTTGCTAATTCAGTGTAAGCTTCATTAGGCCCAAGCCCTTTATTAAAAACACATTTTCCTCACCAAGGCTTTATTTTATCCAGACATCAAGAACTCCAGAAATCACTTCAGATATCCTAGAAACTTCAAAGCAGTGAGTTGCTGCCAAGGCACATTACAGATTAATAGCAATTTTAACAGGAAGTGATGTATTTACTGACATACAGATCCTAGATTTAATATTTTATTATCTGAATAATTCGTATGAGCATTTGAATAGGATTTTACCTTTGAATGTTACTGCAAAGGCCACTTTCTCAACGCTTTATCAACTGGCTTCAAATAAATCGCATTGCTGTACTTGTCATGGAAAAGAAAATCACTGCAAGGCAGTTTACCAGTTTTCATCTTGCAGGTCACTTCCAAGACCTGTACAAGCAGAAAGATCTCTAATACAAACCCCCAGACTCATAAGAGGCTAAGATGGAGAAGCTGATAACGAAGTGGCTGTTGGTCCCACTCTCCCTTTCCCATTCGAAAGGCATCTAAACCCCTAAGCAAATTTCCAACTCTGAAGAAAACTTTCAGCCAGTAGCCTTCTCTCCTAGAAAGGATTAGCTCCCACATATTTCTGCATAAATATTTGCTGGACTGGAACCTAACAACTTTACTGACTAAGGAGCTCTTCTGAAAGTCAGTTTCTACATCATAGCTTTTACATAATCTAATCTAATCAATGCAGCAGGAGCAGGTTACTCACCGATCGATGACAATCTCTTTCTGTCTTAGCAGCCCCTCTTTAATTTTCATTAGAGATTCCCAGTTGCTGAAGTCCTGGTAGCTGGTAGCAGGGTAACTTTGACGAGATGTTGCAGTCGGAACCTGCATAAAACAATTGTAGAATTAGCCTCCAAAACAGTAAACATAACTAGAGCATTTACAAAGCAGTTTGTTGTTTTAGAAACCTAACAGTTGGGTTTTTTTGTTTAATTCAGATTTGCTTTATACAGATCAATCATATTTATAAACAAGTTTATTGAAACAAACCTCAGTCCAGTGTCAGTGACCTAAAAATTATAAAAAAATTTTTCTTAAAGAATTTACAGTTCTGAATGCAGTTTGATATGAAAAGCTCATTTAGAATTTAAACACTAAAGACAAATATCACAAAATGTTTGGGGGTGTTTTGAAGTTTAAGTAGATGTTAGGATATTTTTACTTGTATTGCTCTAAAATGTTCTGGATTTCACTTGAAATTACAATAAACTGTATTAAGATCAAGATATATCATCAACAACTAAAATTCGGTAAACAACTGTCAAGCAGTCCATGCTTCTGGCCAAAGCTTTACTGTGAATTCTAACACTGAATTGAGAGAATTCGTTGCCAAACCCCCATACCATGATGTGCTGAAGTCAGGAACCAACTCCTAACAGCTGTACCTTGAAAAAGTATTTTTTCCCATTCAGGTCCTATTAACTGGATAAATTGTGTTTTTTGAGAAAAAGTAAAATGTGAGATAATATTAAAAATCAAATTTTACTTTAAAACGGTTCACCAATTTACAACTATAGTTAGTATTTCTTCTCCTATGCTCATTCATTATTACATCCCACAAGCAATTAAAAATACAGAAAACACCTGAAAATTTTCTCAATTGTTGTGCCTAAAAAAAAGTGCCTCATACACCTGCTTACTAAAGCATATTCTAGGTTTGAAAATTTTGTGGGAATAAAACTTGTCACATCTGCAATTTCTAGTAAGTCAGTCCATTAAACCAGCGTTTGTTCAAGGAAGTTGTGGTAAAGCTGGCACTGCATTCCATTGGGAGACAAGGAATGGCAAAGTTAAGTGCTGCTTGGATCAAGATCTACCACTCATTTCTTAACATTTGTGATCAATTTAATAGTTGCCTTGTCTTATTTTTCATCCACAAGAGTCAATATTAGCAGTAAAAAAGTCCTAAATTAGTGATACCACCCTGGGTTTTTTGGGTTTGGGCAATCCTCTAATAAAACTTAGGAAATATACCAAGCCATGAATCTTCCTGTAAGTAATACATGTGCAGAGCCTGTAAGGATCAATGAATCTAAAATTAATTTTGCCTGGATCACTCAATCCAGATCAGATAACTTCAAAGTCGTCTTTGGTGCTTACAGAATACTTCAGGATTGTCACATATTGTCCTCTATTACAGTCATCCATGTGACTGGCTGAATTAACAGGCTCCAGAACAAAACTATTTCAGTGAAAGTCTCTCTTAGTCACCCATGCCATTTTGTGCAGTATAAAGTGACAAGATCAGGGACTATCACTGTACTTTGTGTCATTAAATTTTTTCCTTTGTTTCTCCCACTACAGTGCTGAATGCTTTTCTACATCCACCTCAACACCATCATGCTACAGTGAAAAAAAGAGATAGAACCAGTCCTTCACGCAGCTGGGATCAGATCCTTACTTTTCTCAGCCACACATTCCATCTCTACCCAAAAGAAACCCACAATACTTCAACGTGATAAACAGGAAACATATGGCTTTATAAAGCCAAATCAACCCATTTAATGAGCAAGATGAATTTTGTATTTAAGATCGAACTATAAAAATGAAGAGATTGAAGACAACTGTTTAAATATGAACCCGCCTAACTGAAAATATTTTGGAAGCCACCAGTGGTTTCTCTAGCAAAATTCTTCAAAGCAAGCCCCTTACTTCAATTTTGCACCTTTGCAAACTTAACAGTTTGCACTAAAATTGGAAACCCTTCAATTTCGGTATAATCAGTGACTCTACAAAAAGCCAATTAAAGATTAAGGCTCTGAAAACTTTGCAAAAGTCATTGCCTTGGTTAAGAACAGAATAGTATTTTGTCAATTAGATGCTAACGATAGCGGGGTTTTTTTTGTTGTTTTGTTTGTTTGTTTGTTTGTTTTTTAAATCTAATATACAAGGCCTCCTTAAGTGACTGACCAAGATGCTTTAGGCTTTGGAATATATATCATCTTATGGAGTATATACATGCTGCGTACAGATATGTAACAACAAATACAATATTAGTTTGTATTACAATCGTGTGCTTCAATTTGTCATTCTGAACAGATGAAAACAACAACAAAAAGATTTCTGTTTCTCGTATCATGTTTCAGCCAATTTAAAAAAAGAAAAGAATATACTAAAAATACTTCTTAGCACTGCCCAGAATAACAAGACACTTCACTCATTTGTGATATGGTGTTGACTATTCCAAACAGCTTTCTAGCTGCTTTGAATGGTGTGGTGACACACAGATGGTCCACTTACATTCAAGTATTTTGCCTGCTAAGAACACCAAACCAAATAGCAAGAGCAAGATACACTTTTAGGACTCATATACAGAAAGTCATCCACAAGTCCAAGTCCTTAACCTGAATCCTCCACCACTACAAAATAAACCACTAGCTTGAAACGCACAGCATTCTTTTCCATCTGCCCTAGAAAACACAACTATTTTCGTCGCCTGGCACCTCTTCCAAGAATATCAGCCCTGGACTGAGAACATCTGTTCAGTTAAAACAGTATCCTGGTATCCTTTGCACAGCGGCATCCAAAGGTCCTCACTAGCTTGTTTTTTGACAAGGGCTTGGCCTTGACTTTCAAGACCTGGCAAGCCTTCAAGTCACTGCTGAGGCACAGCTAGCTGCTGGGGAAAAAAAAAATAAAATAAAAAAATCTTTGCTGTACTAGCCTATGCAAATATTTATTGCTGGACACACATTGCTGACTGATTCCATCATGTTTCTTAAGAGTGGGAAAATCATTTTTCTCTGGACTAGAGGGTAACAACATTTGGATAACTTAGGCCAATAACGGCTGGGAATTTAATTGTGCTAATTAAAATTATCTTCTCCAAACACACTCGTAGTTTCTGCCTGAAGCAGTTCAGTTTCTCAGCACGCAGGGTAGCACAGCATTCCATGTTAACATGGTATATCACAAAGTAAACGTGTAGTCCAAAAATGTCAAAAGGATAACTAATCTCAAAAAAAGCAACAGATTTTAAAGTTTTTTTTTCCCTGAAAGTTGCAGTTTAAATAATTTAGCACTGTCTATACTACAACTGTAAAGTTTTCACAGCCCATTACTAACAGCTACCAGAGCACCCAAAATTATGCTAAATGAACGATCCCTTTGGGCCAACTGCTTGCACTGCGCTGCGCTATCATAAACCCCCCTCTGTAGGTATCGTTATTTTCTCGATGTATTTTACAGACATTCATATTCAGGAGAGAGAGAAAACTCCTTGCATCCACAGCTAATCCAAAGCAACCAATGTCAGCAGGAGCACAAACGTCTCATTTTGTTCAACTGACAGTGAAGGAAACACATCTGAGTGCCCTCACAGGCTGTGCCTCAGGGACACAGCACTTGTCCTGCCACCTCACTGGGTGATGAGGGAGAAAGAAGAGGTGGATGTGGCAGCAACAAGCCCAAATGCACTATTATTACAGACAACTCTTGCTCTTTGCTCCTTTGTGATGGATTAGGATCAAAATCAAAAAGGATTAGATCTGTAAAGGCAAAGCAGCAGTCATGGATGAGCTCTGCAACTGCTCCCCACTGTGGGTAAGGAAAGAAGGATTCACCCATCCCTTCCTCCCCACCCAGATTTCTTCCTAACATCTGTCTGAGCATTTAAGTTCACAACTGTTCCCTTAATTGAGACAATCCTGGAGGATCACCCATTTTCTTGCCAGCAAAACACCACAGGGCTAGGAGGCTCTCATGCAGGAAAAGCAAGAGAAGGCTGCAACCATGGAATCAGGCCCTGATTTTAAATCACTTTAAAAACTAGACAAGGAATAATTTCTATAGAAAGAGGCTGTGCCTTGCTAAAATGCATCAGAAAGAACAGCCACAAAGCAGCATTATAGCAGGTTTATCACGGATAAAAACAAGGCTGATTAAGAAATCCTAACTTGCGATCTCTGCATTTCACCACCACCTACTCCCGGCTACACTCTGCTCCATCTTTGCCATTTAGGGAAGACAGTGTTTCTGCTCAGCAGGCTATAATCACTACAATTCTTGGCAGCAACACCTAGGCTGTATCACATTTTGCTATACTTTCACAAATCTCCAGCAGGCATGGGGGAGAGAACATCTAACCATGCCCTTGCACCCTTATTGCAGCCCTCATACATGTGGTATTCTTTGGGGAATTTTTAACGAGGAGGATGACATAATTAAAAATCAAATTGAAACATCATCAAACTGTGAGGCACTCATAAATACAGACATATCATAGAGAGTTTAGCATTGCCAACAGCAAATGGTGAAATTCATCACAGAAAAAAAAATATTTTAAAAAATAATCAATAAAGCTTGGAAAAAAATCCCCAAACACATACTTTATACAGACATGGAACCTGCAAAGTATTTCATATAAGAGAGACCACAGCTAACAGGGAGAATAAACTTGACCGAAGTTCACAATTTAACCTGCCTGAAAATCAGCTTAATGCAAGTCTGGATTGCCTATAAATGATATGTCAGATCACAGAGAAAGGAGGGGAGGGAAGGAATAAGGCAGTGACTTTAAATAGCTCTGGCATAAACCCAGCTGGACAAATATGTTTGGTTCTGAGCATTGAACTACCAGAAAGTCATTGAAATAGTAGACCATGTTCAAAGAAGAGCAACTCTAGTTAGAAAGCTTAGAAAGAGCGATTTATAAGTAAAGAATTAAGTACCTAAAAGGCTGAAAAGAGATTAAATCAGCCAGCAAATACTTAAGTTTCATAGTCCGAGAATCCAAACAAACCAAGGTTGATGCACTGAAAACCGAGAAAAAGAAGAAGGCAAAAGCACCTCACAAACAACTGAAATAAGATTAATATCTTAAGATTTTAGCATCTACACTGAATAAAGTTTAGAAGCTAAAGGGCAAGCCAGTCCTTACGTGATGATATATCAGGACTACTTCTTAGAGTTAAATTATGCTGGGACCACGTACATGTGACTAAGGACAGAATTGACTACACCACACAGAGGGGAATCACAGTTAGGCTCCAACCTCATAGACTTAAAAAAAATCAAAACTCATTTAAAAAAGGGCTCACCTTAAAAATATACAGCCAGAGTTGAACTACATGGATGCTACACAAAGGACTTCTACAGAATAAGCAGCCAGCATGACCGATGCACTAACTTATCCCAGTTGGCTAAAAATACAACCAGAAAAAAAGAACAATTCCTACCCATCCCCGCAATTTTCATGTGGGGTTTTTTTGCCATTATAGAATCACAACAATTCAGTTTGGCATTGTAATATAAAATCATAGGATCATAGAATCACTTAGGTTAGAAAAGACTTTTAAGATCAAGTTCAACCGTTAACCTAACACTGCCAAGTCCACCACTAAACCATGTCTCTAAGTGCCACATCTACACATCTTTCAAATACATCCAGGGATGGTGACTCCACCATGTCCCTGGGCAGCCTGTTTAGTGCTCGATAACTCTTTCAGTAAAGAAATTATTCCTAATATCCAATATAAACCTCCCCTGCCACAACTTGAAGCTGTTTCCTGTCCTCCTATCACTTACTACCTGGGAGAAGAGACCGAAGCCTACCTCGCTACAATCTCCTTTCAGGTAGTTGTAAAGAGCAGTAAGGCCTCCCCTCAGCCTCCTTTTGTCCAGGCTAAACAGCCCCAGTTCCCTCAGCTACTCGCCATAAGACTTGTGCTCCAGACCCTTCACTAGCTTCGTTGCTCTTCTTTGGGGTGCTGGAGCATGTCCAATGTCCTTCTTGTACGAGGGGTCCCAAACTGCACACAGTGTTTGAGGTGCAGCCTCACCAGTGCCAAGTACAGGGGGACAATCACCTCCCTAGTCCTGCTGGTCACACGGTTTCTGATACAATATCACACAGGGCATTACAAAGCAAGCACATGAGATCCTTTGCTAGTGCACATGCTCCTTCACCTCTTTGCAGGAAGCATTGAAAATTGCAATAATGAGCTGTTCTATTCTGCAAGCGGGGGCCAACGTGCCTCCCTTTGGTTAGATGGAACTGCATTATTACATCTGTTGTATGACTTTTTAAAGCTTTTCCAACAAAAAATTAAAATGCTAAGCTGACTATTTACAGGCACCACCACTATCGTATCTTTTTAGAAAGTGGAAAGCTTTCAAAAAGGAAAAGAATAAACAGTAACAGCATTAAAATGCCTCCTAAAAGCAGAACTCCCTCTAGTAACTGAAGTATTTTCAAGTATGTTTGTCAAAGCCTCCTGCACAAATGAGATCCCCATTGCACACAAGGCATTACACACTTCATTAGAGACCTCATGGACTTGACCCACATAAGCCAGGGAGGAATTTGACTGTCCTATGAATTGCTGGTTTTTGCACATTTACTTCTTCCCCAGCATTGTTTATACTGCAGCTGATGCTTCTGAACTTTATCAAGGTCAGGTTTGATAACCACAGCAAGAGAAGACGACATGATCCCTCACCAAAATAGCTTACAAATGAATTAAGAGCAAAGCAGAGCAAGTACGTGGCTGCTGGGATGCTAGGAGAGATGGGAGAACACAAATGCTAAGGTCAGCTATGCTATTTACCACTGAGGAAAAAAATAATTATAAAAAAAGAAAAGCTGAGTTTTGCTACTGATGGCACAGTTACACTGTTTTGATAGCAACTGCGTGGTCACTCAAATGTGCCACAAATTTACACTGCTATCAAAAGCAGGGGGGTCTGTTCTCCTGCCCCTTCCCAGCACTTCAAACATTCCTACCTTTCAGCTCCCTCCCGACATCCCGAGTCCTACACTCTCCCCCAATCCCATACACATGAAGGTTATTTGTAACTAGGTCAGGCTCCTGTCAGACCCATTGTACAAGGCCATGTGAAATCTAGCACCGGCACACACTGTTAGGTGGAAAAGAAGCATACAAGATGACACGTTTTGCAATGGCACAGCTTTGTGCTGGATTAGTATGAATACGTAACCACAAGCTGAATTATCTCAACTTCAGACAGTGTCAAATATCCCAAAATTAACGGTTTGTGGACTGAGTATTTTCTAAGCTATGGAAAAAGATACTACTGTGCAGTTGCTGTGACACTGTCAAGTTTTTGGACAAGACTTGATGTTTAGATATGCAATCAGTTCGGGAAGAAGAACTTCCACATGAAGGTAGCATAAGAGAATAAAAACAAAAGCCTTCTGCACATTCTTATCTTTCAAAGTAGTCCTGTGCGGGTTATCTGAATTCTGAGAGCACACGCAGGACCAGCAGCACAGTCCCAGCCTACAGTCAGAGAGTGTATGTGCGACAGATCTGTGTGTGCTCAGGATCTGCATCCAGCAAGGGTACTGAATAAAACAGGAATATAACGGGGGATTAGTAAGGGAAGTGACCCAGAATGCTGGCCACCACTTAACTGGCAAGGTTTCCTTCCCTCTAGCATCCTTGATGGTATTGTGCAAAAGTCTCAAAAACCCAAAGTCACCTGTGAAAAGACTTTGCAAGGTCCCTACAGATGCGTGTTGTTACTGTATGAGGCAAGGCCAGTCTCACTGCAAGGTGCTGCAGCCACTCAGCAGTCCTCTGTGACCTTCTCATCTCTGCCACCCTGAGCTGCTACGCTCTCAGAGGGTGAAACCGGCACTCCCAGAGCTGCAGGATAGATTATACACCCTCTTCTCCTTATCTTCCTAGGAACAATTACACTTCTCTTGTTTTTACGTGTTGTTATAACATTCCTTTATACTCCACGCAACACCAATATTATTTTTGTCAGAAATCCTTTCCATTTATATTCTGGCAAATGTTACAAACACAAAACACTTCTAGGTGCCACTTAATATGACGTTAAAAGCAACAGTGCCTGGAATTTTCCACTGATAACAACTAGGTCTTTCCTAAGTATAGAAGCACTTGTTTTATTAAGTGTTCATTTTATCTTCCCATTACATTTAAATTCAAAGATCCTTTTAAAAAAATAATAATAATAAAATCTGGAAATGAAAGGGAGCTTCCACAAGGCAAACAGCTTCTTTTTTTTTTTTTTTTTTTAAGCTTTTAGTGAAAGCTTCACTGTTGAATTGATTTCCCCTCACCCCCTTATTCTCACCTGGAAAGCAGCATTACCAGAAAGTAACTACAGTTATTCAAAGCCCACAAAAAGACCACTGTTTTAAGTACTGCACAAATGCAGGACATACATAATTCACTACAAAAATTTTTGAACTGTGCAAGTAAGACAGAAATGGATTAGGAAAAAAGGAATAGTTGGGAAGACAAGGTAAGTTGCAAATCAGTCATGGATGGAAGTACCCCTAAAAGTAAAATATCTCAGTCACTTGCACTCAGGCACCCCCAGCCAAGTTCTGATAGCTTACAACAACCTCTACGTTAAATGGACATTGTTAATATCTACAATTACCAGTTTCCCAAGGGCCAGTTCATTACTTAGTACTAAAAAAAAAAAAAAAAAAAAAAAAAAAAAAAAAAAAAAAAAAAAAAAAAAAAAAAAAAAAAAAAAAAAAAAAAAAAAAAAAAAAAAAAAAAAAAAAAAAAAAAAAAAAAAAAAAAAAAAAAAAGCCAGAATACACCTATTTTTTGCCAGCCTGCATGAACCCTGCAAGGAAGAGCAAAGGCTGACCATCAGTCTTGCACAGAAACTGGCAGAAGCCCTTCTGTAACAAGAGGATAATGAAAAAGAGTGCAACTTGGGTGAGTATTAGAACAGGAAAAAAAAACCAACCAAACAAAAAACCTCAAAACCAACCAAACTTACTTGCTGTGCAGTAATTGGGAAAGAAAAATTAAAAGAACCTAATAAACACAGAGTATCAGATTCTCTTAACAAATTATGCAAGCATAATGAATGAGAGGTAAGTCACTCTGAATTCAATGTGAAGTAGGAGTATACATTTGGGGAAAACTGATGTTTTACAAATTCTTTACTAAGGGTCTTGATTTTTGACATAGAAGATCTTTTGATTCTGCAAAGGGTGCTGGCACCTGAACCAGAAAACTGAGTCTCTGTTCTTCTGTTTTAGCTTTTCATGACTTTAAAAGAAACATGAGCCATGAGTTTAGTATGTACTAGATTAAACTGAAATTAAAAACAAACAAAAAACCTCCCACAAAAATAAAGCAGAAATGTTCAAAATATTTATATGACAACAAATCTAAGTATTCATACAAATTCACAAAAGCACACTTTATTTACAAATGAAAATCCAGAACTGATCTCTTGCACTCGCAGAAAGAATGGAGTCTAGCCAAATCACTGGAAAGTTTGCATTTCAAGTTTTGCAGATCCAGCTTCTGTACATGTTGTAACTGATAGCACTCAGGGAAGGAATGACTAGGTAATATACTGTCTTCCACTCCCTTTTAGGTTGATAAATCAAAATAGTCAGCAGAAACAAAGAAACTCCCCCTCCAAGAGCCCCCACCTCCCCCTCCCCCTTTTTTGTCCTTCTCCAGCTCTCACTACCATGAACACAGATTTTAAAAAGGATATTTATAAACAGCAGCGAGTGAGGGATTTAGCAAAATCACCTTACTGGAGACTGGAAGACAAAAAGAAGTTCTCTAGAGAAACAGCCTCATGCAGAGTGAATAAGGTCTATGGATGTCAGAGCTCTGCACAACATGAGTACAGTACTTATTTATATTTGTTGATGACTATTTTGAAAAAACTTCGGCAGATGGAAAAGTTAAGAGGCATACTCATGTTTTCTGCCCCCCCTCCAGGAATTCTCCCTTGCAGGAACTAGCTGTGTTTCACCCAGCAAACCAAGCAGGACAGCGTACGGACCTATCCTGAAAAGATTTCCATTGCTTCAGGCAGGGATTCTACCACATCCCTGTACAGCATCACATACATCACGTATCACATAAACAACAGTTACTCAGTCACTTGCCCTAGAATTTTGAAAAAAAAAAGACAAGACGGTATTTTTTTAAACTCACATGGAGATACCATGTACCTGCGTGACTTTCTAAAGTTCAGAGGGAATTACCGAGGCTTTGCACCTCTGACAAATCAAGTCCTGGAATCTCAAAAGTTAGACATTTGAAAATCCTGGCCTGAAACTTCTGTGTCACTGACAAACAGAAGAAATGCAGCCAGTTTAACACCGGACTGTCTGTGAAACTGAGAACCACACAAGCACGGAAGGTAGTCCCACAATTTTGTGTGTGGAATAAGCGACAGATATTTAAACTGTTTGGCTTCAATCCAGATTACAAACCTTTCCCACTTGAGTTTATGAGGAGTACTTGAAACACACTTGTCTCTAATAAAAGTAGCAGTATGATGTAAGGGTGCCTTTGCACATCCGTGTCCGAGTGTGAAGGCGTTTTCCTTCTTCAGGAGATAAACTGGCGGGGAGCCCTAGCACCTTCTTAATATAAGCAGAAACAGTAGAAAAGGTTCACACTGTAAAATAAGTACCACTTCCACCACCAGCAATTAGTACTTGTCACTTGTAGCTCTCAAAGTATCTTAAAAAGAATCTAGCCTTGTAATTGTCATTCTACAGAGAGGAAACTGGGACAAAAGCAACTAATTTGTCCAATGCTCTCTAAAGAGCACCAAAACACAGCAGGTCCTCTAGTGTAGAAAACATTTTGTAAGCAAAATACTGGTTTTAACAGACACAAATAAGACTATCCCTGCCTAAAGAAAAATAAATATGCTGAATTATGGTTTTGATTGAATTAAAAAGAAAACCAAGATCTTATCCATCCAGAACATCCTTGGAGCCAAAGTGGAGATGAAGCTGCATATTCTGTTCAACAGGATCTGAATCTATTTTTCATCATGCTGGAAAGTGTCACACAGAGGCAGGTCTCCTAATATTTCAGCTGAGACTCCTTTTTGGTTCCAATACTGAGAGAATGAGAACGGAAAATGATTCCCAGTGTAGTGATGAGTCACTTTGCTAGAAGTGGGGCATCTGCAGCAAACTCTTTGTAGTATACTGTCTAACAGTGCATGAGTAATACCAACACTTGGTAAGAACTAAAAGTTGGTTCAATTAACAACTAGTTCAAAGCTGTATGTACACCTCTCTACCTAATTTCTCTGTGATGGAAGCTCAAAACAGCCTTCTTGCAGTCTTTGGAAAAAAAAAAAAAAAATTCAAAAGAAATGTGCACAAATCTGGTAACGTAGAAGAGATTCAAAATCATATTTTTCCAAATTCCAGTCCACTGCTCCTTCTATTACACTATACTGTATTCACTAGTAAAATTCAACAGGCTTGCTAATTCCCAATTCACCTCTCTGCACTGTCACTACTAAGGTATTTTAGATTAATAGAAATCTGCAAAATCTTCCATAGGTGGAAAGAAGCGCCAGGAAGCTCAGGTGGTCTGTAGGGAACTTAGGACAGCCTCCATACTTTTGCCTTTGTAGTCCTACTTGCTGAAAAAGTCATACCAAATATGTAACCCCACAAGCATATTTGAAGACCCTTTTTACACCAAAATGTCCCCTTTTTTCCTTTCCCTTCCCGCATCAAGTATGCTCATACTCTGTTCAAAGTGGTAACTGATACATTAAACTAACCAAGTAAAACAGTATATCCTTAACCTGTACACTTCTTAATCTACACAAGAGTTACTGGAGTCTGAAGAGTTTAAAATGTAATGTAAATGCTGCAGTTTATTGCAAGAAAAAAAAACACCTATAAATATACATTTAGTCTCTTCTTTTAAAACTAGTACTAGAGTAATCCAATATAACACGAATTAGGCAGCTGTCTTTTAACACAGGAGGCAGCTCCATCTAGAAGGTGGCAAAGTTCATATTTCAGAATGAACTGTCTTTGTTTTAGTTTTCTAATTCAGAGATGTCAATACTATTTTTATACCAAGTACTCATATAACCAACCGATACAAAAGACTGCATATCAAAACCACAGAAGCAATTCATTTTCAAGAGGCCACAAAAAGAGGAAAGCAAACAGTTCTTCTATAAGAAGAAAGTCATAAAAAAGGAGGGAAAAAAAAACTCTCCTTCACACCATCTCAGTGGCCAGGCAGCTACAGCCAAAAGCACCCATGAGACCATACACAACAAGGTTTCCATGCTCTAGAGAGTGACAACAGGACTTCCATGAGGAAGCAGCTGCCTGTAACAAAACACGCTGTTAGAAAATATTTGCAAGATGGTCTGAACCAGAGGAGTAGAGCAATGTTTTCATTTTGGCACATTCTACAATTGAATAAAACGAAAAAAACTCAGGTTTTGTACCTCAAATTCTCAATAGAGTTTGGGTTCTTAAATTTCTGGGGTACTAGGAGCAAAACAATTTAAAAAAAAAAAAATCAAGGATTTTTTTCTTGCATACGTAATCATGAAACAGCACTTGATTTCTGAAGAGGGAAAAAGACATTCTGCTATTCAAATAAACTTCAGTGATGTCTGATGAATTAAAAAAAGAATACATTAGTGTTTTAGCTATGAATTGCATGTAACAAAGAACGGAAGTGACAGACAGCTGACACTCACCATGAGAATTGTGCTAGTCATATCTATAGACACTTCATAGGAGGGGGGAAAAAAAAAAAAAGACAGGGCAATGGGCAGAAGAAATAAGTGAAGAAAAGAAAGATACCATTCTGTAACCCCAGCCACAAGAAAGAAAGGTCCTTCTGATTCACACTTCACATATGCACGTGTCAAAGTAAGACCAGCTAAAAATGAAAGCCTGAAAACCCTTTAAATGTCTGGTCCATGCGATCTCCATGTTGATCTGAATGAAGATCCAACCGAGGTAAGATGTTGAGGTCACTGGTCTACAAGCTCCCCCTCCACTCTACACGAGGGTGGTCACTGCAACACTCCACACAAGAGAATCCTTTAGCTTCTAAATGCTGCATCATTTGGGCGATATTTATGCATTTCTGTTCGGACAATGTTCAACCGAAGGCAGGTAGCAGCTAAACCTAAACCCCAATCGTTTCTCCTCCATTCTGCAGTTACAGTTTAAGTAGAGATAATCCAGCACCACCACTTGGCAACTGGAACACGGTCTTCCAACTTTATCTCTCCTTCATGTGCCTTTGTCCCGCCGTTCATCTATCACTCATAACATGTCATATAACACAACTAATCTCTGTGCTTCCTAGAACAGCTTATCTCAAAGACACTCAACACAGTTTCTTAGGTATAAGGATCTTAGCACACCATGCAGAGCACACTGTTCAGCTTAACCAATGGAGGACACCAGTAAACACCAAAATACAGTTCTCCCAGGCATTTCATAGAAATAAAAAAAACCCTTCTGCTGTAACGAAGATCACCCAACTTCCTATTCCGTATCATGTTGCTATTTTGAAGACACTTTGCACCACTGCAATTAACTGCTTCTATTCAAATATTTGACCTTCATTAATTTAGTAAAAAAAAAGTACACTTCATTGATACGAAAGCAACCAGGTATTTGAAAGAGCATGGCTTTTTGTGCTGTCAGTATTTTGTTGCACAATAAAAAGAAAAGGCACACGGGTCGAGTCTGTGCTGTGTTGCCTCCAAGTGAAATAAGTGCTCCCTACGGGGGTATGGGCAGAGGAAAATCGCTGCGGATTTTCAGAGCAAGAGCCAGGCAAAATTTCTTTTTGCCCTACTTCTCTCCTAATATCAGATCAAAGCACCAAAGACAACAAACAGGCGTTACACACTTTGGAGCTCTGTGATCTACTTTAATGGTTAAAAGTTCGTGCCAGTAACAGCGACTGAAATGAAAACATTCAAGCTGACCTTTCCAAAAATGTCTTTGGTTAGTAACAAATCAGATGACTAGTCCTGCCAGAGCCTTGAGCATTCCTAAAATGAGAAATATTTCAGCCCAAGTTGTACAGTTTTCTATTAATTTATTTTATACACTTTCTAAAATCATTTTGCAATAGCACACTTCACAAGTTCCAGCTTCACAAACTAAAATCACTTTGTTTATAATGAAGAAGAAAACGTGAAGATCAAACTAATTTAATGGCTGTCCAGTGCTTAGGAGAAGTAAATACTCCTTGTCTCAGAGGAGAATAACACGACGCAAAGCCTAGATTTCTCAGCAGAGCTGTTCCCTGTAACTCTAACAGAGACTCTATGTCTCACTAGAGAAGCAGGAAAACCTGCCGCCTCAGAAAGGCAACTTTGTCCACATACATCCAGAAAACACTGAGACTCCAGATGTGAGTGAGAATCACTGAAGTTAGATAAGCTTTGAAGGAGGCATCAGATAAAACATGCAAGTATACAAGTCACAAATCTATCAAATTCAAGCAAGAAAACTCAAAGGCATAAAAAAAATGATACTATCTCCACAATGATACTATCTCCACAACAACTCCACATAATTCTACGGGCTTTGGGAAGAGGGGCTGGAAAGCTGCCTGATGGAAAAGGACCTGGGGGTGTTGGTTGACAACGATCTGAACATGAGCCAGCAGTGGGCCCAGGAAGCCAAGGCAGCCAACAGCTTGTATCAGAAACAGTGTGGCTAGCAGGACTAGAGAGGTGATTGTCCCCCTGTACTTGGCACTGGTGAGGCTGCACCTCAAACACTGTGTGCAGTTTTGGACCCCCCAGTACAAGAAGGGCATTGGGGTGCTGGAGCATGTCCAAAGAAGAGCAACGAATCTGGTTGCTCTTCTGGAGCACAAGTCTTATGATGAGCAGCTGAGGGAACTGGGGCTGTTCAGCCTGGACAAAAGGAGGCTGAAGGGAGACATTATCCCTTTCTACAACTACCTGAAAGGAGGCTGTATGAGGTGGGTGTCAGGTCTCTCCCAGGTTGTAACAAGTGATGGGACGAGAGGAAACAGCCTCAAGTTGTGCCAGGGGAGGTTTAGATTGGATATTAGGAATAATTTCTTTACTGAAAGAGTTATCGAGCACTGAAACAGGCTGCCCAGGAAGTGGTTTAGTCACCACCCCTAGAGATATTTAAAAGACATGCAGAGGTGGTACTTACAGACACGGTTTAGCAGTGGAGTTGGCGGTTTGCAGTTGGACTCTATGATCTTAAAGGTCTTTTCCAATCTAAATTCTATGATAAGGCTATCTCCTTACGTGGTGCAAATCTGGAACGCTGTTTGCACCAGCTGAAAAGATTCATTTTCCTGTATTTTTAGAAGGAAGAAAAATCTCCCATCTCCCTTTAGGTTGTATTAGACCTGCAGTACAAATGTAACTGAAGGATCCATCAGCTGAGTCCTCTGCCTTAACAGAGATCGGCAAAAAGCGCCTCATAAGCCACACTTCCTGATACCTGGATGGCTACAAGGAATTATACATGCGTCAGGAAGCATCTCAGAATCAGGCCATAAAAATACTGGTTACAAAAAGGAAAGATATCATTCTAACGTTCAGCTTCAATACTAAAATCTGCTATTCTGTCCCACCTACATACACAAACCAGTGCACTTCTGTGTGATTACCCACTGCTCCCTTCTCTTCATTTTTAGTTATTTTTAAACTAAACATGTGCAATACAAGAACCTTAGCAATGTGGTATAGTAAAGGTACTCTTGCAGTATGAAAGAAAACTGAAGCAGTACCATGGAACAATCCACTAACCTGAGTACTCAGACTTACTGCTGAATTTAATTATTTCTGTATCAGAAATAATTGGGCTTGGGTTATGGTTCATTTCTATGCAGAGTCATGGACTATCAACAGACCAGATACTGACATCTCGAACTCCTTACACAGGTTGTACAGGTGGCCACTGTCTACAGTTGGAATTTTAAAAACTAGCACATGAAAGGGCAAAAATAGTCCAGGAAATTACTGTCAATGTGAATAGAAGTCTTATTTAAATAAAGGAGCTGGTATGCTGAAATATAACACATCTCTTTTTGGATATTATCCCAAACATCAACCGGATCTCTAAATAAATTTATGAGAAGAAACATGCTCTGGTGGCAGATTTCTAATCCCACTGGAGAAAGCCCAGATCATCTCCATTTAAGGTCAAGCAAGCAACAGCTGCACATTTTTGTTCCCCAGAACAAAATAAAGCAGACTAGAACCTTCAACACAGATGCCTTTTTTTAAAGCTTTTCCTCTCTGATAGCCATGGGTGTCTGGAGCCATTCACCCAGGGGTGAATCAAACAGCACAACGATGTGCTCATACATACTGCCTCTACCTGTCATACTGACATGTCCTGTGAGCAGCACTTTGGCATCTGCCTCAGAATCCACCAAAATCCCCACGAGTTACACAAGGGAGTAATACTGAACTGAATTAGTAAAATGTTCTCAAGAGAGAATACCCAAACAAGCTTGTTGTCAGAGAAACATCATCAATACAACATCTACAAGATCCACGTGGTCTGAATTTGTGTGTGTAATTGTTATTCAATGGATAAGAAATTTTAAGATTGAAAATATATTCATTAGACATTTACAGAAGGCATGCATTATATTTCTGATTAGATACTACTGTTTTTTTAACGCTTTCCACATTGAAGTATCATTGTCTAAAAAGAAGACTAAGCTATGACTGCGTCAGCAGCTCACAAAATCAGCATTCTTTTAAGGCATCTCAGTTCTGAAAAGCTCCAAAATTATGATTAGGTCCAACTCTCTAACAAAAACACCTGAGAATTTGATGTAAAGTAACTAAATAACATGATCATTTTACAGTCACTTAGTAAAAGGGAGGAACTGGCATCGCAGCTATTGTGGTACTGGGTGTTGGACTTGAACAACAAAATACAGAGTTGAATTTCAATAGTAAAAGTTTCATATTACATCTTACAAAAAGCAAACAATGCAATTACAGCAGTACTTTTGCTGGATGACAGCATGCAATAAAAACATGAAAATTCCCTCATAAAAAGGCCAAATACAGTTTTGCTTGACTGTGAGAGATGTATAGTGTTAATAATGCCATTATAAGTTAATTTATAAACCCTTTGCACTGGTAAAGAACTATTACTCCTCACTCTGGAGATATTCAATTCACTTTCAACTGAAGTACGTGACCCTAAGTTTCCTGGGTTTGATATTAAACGATAACAGAAAGCAGGAAGATTTATTCTATTAAAGTTGAGTTTCTAACTTCAACTATGTTATAAAGAATTTTGCAGAGGAGCTAAACCTTATTTTTTACAAGAATAAAAATAGAGCTCAATTTGAAACAAGGTGGTACATCACCTCCAAGGTTCTTTTTGTCTCAGGTTTGCAGCATGTATCACAGCTTATAGGGAATGAAAAAACCTCACCATGTCTGCTCTCCTGCTCAAAGCCAGGCACTAATCTATGCTAAACAATTGTTGTCAAAACTGAATCTGTAAGTGCTCAGAGTTAGGTTGAGCTTCTGTATTTTTGCCTGTAATTTCCAAATCAGGAAAAGGTACACGCTGTCAGTTGCATTCATATACAAAGCCTGAATGCTCACACAATCAACAGTTCAGTCCTTTCAAATCCAGTAAATTCTCCACTTCCCAAATGCATGAAGCCTACTCCGAATATGTGCTGTGGTCTCACTTCTCAACACAGGGCAATATACACGAGCTGCGAAGTAGCATTTAGTTGCTACTCTTATCCAAACAAACAGAATGGGTACTCAAAAATCACTTGGATGCTTTCCAGCCACAAAATGAGGGAAGGGGAGGAAAAAAAGGGGTGTCTGTGTTTTAAAGGAAAGGTAAAGATTTCAAATTATATAGGAATGATAAATTTTAGAAATGAACTTATATATGCCCAATTTTATTTGGAAAAAAAAAAGAATCCTCTAACTCACAAATTAACTTGAAAGGTTAGAAGAGGCCTGAAATACAGAAAAAATACTTCAGTTCAAGCATTGTCAGAAGAAAGATGATACTGGAAAACACAGATCATACACTGTAAACTGAATACCAGTTCTGTATCAGAATTATCAAAACTATATATACTGCAAGTGCAGTTTAAGAAACCTCTTGTGCAAAAGAAAAGTCAAAAACCCCATACGAAATGTGACCACCCACACTAGAGATTTAGGGGGTTTTTTTTATGATCAAGAAGCATTGTTGTAGCAGAAGTAACACCTCCAAAATAGCTCCCCCAAAAGATTCCCATTTAAGTTCTTGTTTAAGAAAAGGCGAGGTATAAGCAAGCGGTTCCCTTCGCCACTCCACGGCAGCCTGCCGCTTCCCAGATTCCTTCACCCTCTGGCTGCGCAGGTGGTCTCCACGCGCGCGGCTGCCTTCACCAGAGGAAAGCTGTTGCCCATATTTAATAGATCACTGCGGTGAACCAGTTTAGAGGAGCGACTGCCTGTGCCAGAAGGCAGCAATGGGACCAATCACAACTTGTGAGCTGCTGAATGACACCGGGAGTCCTGCCTCTGAAACTTTTGTTATTTTTTCCCCCTCCATCTACTTCAATTGTTCCCACAACTCGGTCACAGCCTCGGACAAGCTGCCAGAGATCTACAGACACTTCCCACAGAGCCGAGCACGCTCCTCTGTGCTTCGCTGACAGCCACACCGGAGGTAAGGAACCTCTCTTCTTTTATGCTTTTAACTCTTACACCAAGGCACTGTAGCTGTACTTTTCTACAAAAACTCCTCTACTCAAACTAACAGGTAGCTACTCACAGGTAGCATTACACCAGAAGGTGAGAAGCTTTCATAATTTTCCTCAGACCTTTTTCCCTCCTTTAAATTTAGGAAGTTTTGGTTATTTTTTATTTTTGTTTTAGTACAAAATCCACAAAGAGAGTAATTCACTTAAAGTTTTGTAGAGATACTTTTGTCTCCCCAAAGCTGCCTATCCAAAGCCCAGCAAAGGTAAAGCTCTTTCACCATTTAACTCATAAAAGTATTTTTATGATCTTATTACGATCTGATCTTATTTTATGATCTAACACACAGAGCACAAACATTTTTTTTGCTGTATGATGAAAAAATACCCTTTAAACAATTCAAGTGGTTTATAGCAGTACTAGAACTGAAATTATATCATGTTACTCAAACTGCAGTTCAAGCTACAGAATTCATATATCATTTTTTTCTGTAAATTCATTTAAATGTTTATTTTCTCCTGCTGGTCATACTAACTGCCAAACTTGTCCTAGAATGCTTCTAATAAAAGATAAATAATTTAGCTAGAATTTGTAACTTCACGAACCGAATTTCAAATGCAGAAGCAATCTGCAATCTTATTTCCAACTAAGGGAAACGCATACACACTGTACAACCCTAGCTTTAAAAATCACTGCAAACAAAAAAAGCGCATCTCAAACAGAAATATGTCACATAAAGGACATTTTAATACTTAGATGTCCAAATATTTTTAAAGGAATATGATTTATTAATATGCAGGTCTCAGTAATTTCTCCTTACAATCACATTCCTTTCCCCCTTCCATCAATTCACACCTTACTACTTATGTCTACTTAAGGTTCTGGTACCATAAAGACAGATTTAATATAGACCTTAATTTTGTGAGAGGTGATTTCCCTGTTACATATCAGGCATATCTAATTCCTTTTCCTATTACTAACTGGTAGGCATCAGGCAAAAAATATATGCAGGTGCTTGGTTAGGTGCTTGTGCCAGTTTTGAACACACAAGTACTGGAAGCATCCAGACATCCTGTTACTCCTAGGGCAAACAACCTGTTACAAGGTCCTCTAGAAGCTGCTTCCAGTATGCAGAAGCAGCACTTCAGATCTCCCAGTGCCTTCAAACCAATGCCTATGACAAGCAAGAAGATTCTGAGAGACAGACTTTTTTCAAGGGTAAAATCACACAAGCGCAGAGAGGAGTTTGGGTTTATTCTACCATGCAGAGAATCTTTCTCTCCTAACACAAACACTGCATACACACACCTTTAAAAATACAGAGTTTATGCACACGCAGAGAGATTGAACATACACATAGAAACGTAATTGCTGTCGGCAACTCTTTACAAGCATGCATCCATAGCTACAAGCAGGTTAGATGCCTGTTAATCTGAATTCTGTCCTGTCACAGAGTTAGGTAATTTAAAGTAGATGACAGCGTGGCTCAGGTGTTAAGTCAAATCTACAGACTTCACACTGCTAAGATCCAAACCCTGAGTAACAACAGCCAACAGAAGCCTGTGCTACATAGCAGGTAACAAATATTACAAATCAGATGTGAAATACTGCATTTAATTTACAGCAAATAATAATTTTCTGCCTTTTTTTGACACTCATTTGTCAAGACAACTATGTTATTCGTATTTATAGAGATTCAGGTTTATGTATATACCACAAGGTGTTAGGTACTCAGTGCTCGCAGTAGAGGAAGATCATTTCCTAAAAGATAATACATAAAAGGCAAATCATACTACCAGATGGGAAACAGCATACAGCTATTACATGTCTTGTTTTGATTACGGGAACAGATGAGTATGGAGGCTGAAGCACCTGCTCAACGTCCCACTGCATGGTCCTGCAGCAGTTGCAGGGTATTTAAAGTTAAAAACCAGCCCAAAGCATTAGCTCCCAGGCTACTCTAATGGGCCAGCACACAGATAAAAGTCTTAAGTATCTGCAAGGATCATACTTCCAAAGGATAACTTAAAAAAAAAAAAAAAAACCCAAAAAAAAAAAACAACCCACCACACCAAAACCAGCGCATTCAACTATTTATCAGTGTGATTTCTTTGTATCTACATGGACTTGAAACACAGGTAAAGGCTCTTCCTGAAGATCTTGCTTCTAGAACACTGAGAACAGGGCTAGCTACAAGTAAGATTGTAAGAGGAATGAATGTGTAAGTCTTTCCCTATCCTCTCCAAAACACATGAAAAATAGTGACACTTCAGTACAAAACAGACTTTAAAACAAAAGGTAAAAAGGTTAAAATGAGCTTGCTTTTCCTGTTACCAGCACTTCCTGAACTCTATAAGCTGAATTGTTGCTTCTTCTGCCGTCTCAAGGAAACGTTTTCTGCAGGCAATTGAAAAAAAAGTATGTTACATGCCACCAGTCTCTAGCTCTCTTCAATGACTTAATGTACTCCAGCTGCATTTTTCTTTTCCTTTGCAGAATTTCTTGCTCTTTTTCCACACTCCCACTCTCTTCCTTTGCTAATTCTCTGCTTCTACTTTTCCTCCCTCAATCTATCTCCTGCACTGTTGTCTGCATTCTTGCCTTCACCCACCTCAGTCTTTGTTTTTGACCTCCAGCCCTTTCCGCTTTTATGCTGTCTTCTTAAAAAAAAAAAAAAAAAAAAAAAAATTAAAAATCAGCTTGCTTTTTATTCTGCAGTCAAGCTGCTGAATTGGCTAACAGACACAACTGCCTAGTGCAACTCAGTCCAAAATCAGAATAAGCAACAGAATTCTGCACCCCTAGCACAAGTAAATAAAAAATCCAGCTGCTGCAGTAAATCCTAGCGAGTCACCTCCATACTATTTATTTTTCTGTAAAAGTAACAAAAATGAAAAGTTATTATAAATCACTGCTCTACTTGAAAATCTGTAAGCAACTTCTGTTTCATCACTGAATACTTTTAGTTACTGAACTAAATTGACAGCAGTGAGACTCTCTAGAGGTCTCTAGAGTTCATCTAGACTGCCTTCTTCACTCCCTTCTCACCTCTCATCTTCCTCACATGAAAAAGGCGGATTTTCAGACTTGGAGGTCTCAACTGCAGTGACTCCAAACTGCCAATGAGGAGGTATTTTACAGTAGGGTTCAAAACAAAGCAATGCAACTTGGAATAAGAGATATACGTTAACACAGGACAGCCCGCAAAGACGACAAGCATGCCTACGCGTCAACTGCAGCTGCTGTACACAGGCAGAACTTTCAAATTCTGCAATGTCTTCTTCTCTGGGACCCACACTATCACAGACAATGGTGATAAAGGGCTCCAGGTTCAATTCAACTCACAGCATTTACTCCTGCATGCAGGGGTTCTTTGCTTTGGCACTACACACACAAATCTTTAAATTTACCTCCTCTGAATGAACAGAAAAAGCTGTACGCTCACACAAACACCTACAGGAATTTCTTATGCCAGGTAACTTTTGGCAACAGTTCTAAATGCAAACTAGACCAAGGATCACGTAACTTGATGGGACTTTTTGCATCACTATGTTTACGGTTAAGACATTTATTTTCAATGGATGAAACTGAATTACTGTATTTTGGGGACATCTCATTGTAAAAATCTATGCAATAGACTGTTACACAATGTTACCTTTTAACAATGCCTTTTCAGGGCTTCACTTGGTTGTATGGGACAGCAACAAATCAAATATGTCAAACCTCTTCTATTCCACTGATATCACTGCTGCATTTAGTAAACATATGACAGGAAACAGGCTATGTCTAAAATTGCTGTGGCATTTCCAAAGGAGCCAAATTTATCCCTTGTGACTTCAATGGAGTCAATGCAGTTGCACCAGGAACGAGCATGACCCACAGTTTTCACTTTGGTCACATACCTCCTCTCATTGTGAAGGACACCCAGGAACAAAGATAAAAATAACCTAATACAAATCGGGGAAAAAGTCACATGTCAGTGAAGCAGGAAGCAGTAACTGTGATCGGTGACTCATTCTAGGGCACCAGGTGTAGGGGATCCCCTACATAGCAACACGCAGGGTCAGCCATAGGACCTGCTCCTGCAGATTCGCGCTGCGCATAAGACAAACCTTTCACATCCATCAACAGCACTGGATTAAACACACAACTGCACAGCAATGCAGCCAGCAGTTTCTCTTGTGTAATGCTCGGTCTTGTCACACACGCCTAACACTGACTTTAAAGAAAATGTCAAACATGGTTCGCCCTTTTGCTGCACTTTCTTTTCAAGAAGTGGTGTGTGTATGCAGAATACTTCTTAATATTGACCTAAAACACAGAGGACAGCAGAGAACAGCTCCTATCTGTGGCAATACTCAGCCTTTATTTCAGTGTAATTACTTTTGACCTCGATAGTCACCCATACGCAGCTGTGTTACTGAATCTGTTTCTCTTTATGCACATTTTAGGTGGGTGACAGCACCATGGAGAATTAACAAGCAAGGTATGTGTTTATTATTTGAAGCCATGCACTTGTAAAGACAAACTTGTTGAAATACAGACATAGAATTTGCTTCCTTTGCTTTTAAGAAAACTTCTCCGGCAGACAGACTTAGTAAGTAAAACAAGTAGGTGTTTTAAACATTTCCAATTCCATACAAGCTTTTAAATCAAGAAAACCAAGTTACTCTATTTTGACCTTTCCTTGTCCTTTCTCTACACCAGTTTCTAGCCATAAGAGGTATATATTTTAACTTATACTACCTTCCTTTTCTTAAGATCCTTTCTTATTGTTTGTCTGGTAACGTATGTTCAAACAGCTCATGTCAGTGTGCCAGCTCAACTGAGCCTTCTGACCTACTGCCTGCTCCCTCAGCAACATCCCTCACTCATTCCAAAGGGAAGAATAATTTATTTTTCCCTCCTCGAGAGATCTCACCATCTCTCCTCACCTGTGGTACCCTTGCATCTGTGATGCCCAACCAGCTAATAATAATCTGTGATGCCCAACCAGCTGCCTTTTAAAAAGCACTTCAAAGGCCCAGGTCCTGCCCCTTGAGTCACACAAGTGAAACATATGCAGCAACACGGCAGTGCAGGTGCTAGCACGTGCTCCGTAAATCTAACGCTCTACACAGAAATGGACTTCTGCATATACGCAGATAAAAAGCCACGCTGTCCTAGTCCTTCTGAGGGCCTCAGGAAATACAGCAGCCTGGAAAGAGCTGGATATGTTGCTGCAGCAGGTAGCTCACAGCCCAAACATCACAGGGCTTTCACATGTGCTTGAATAAATAAAGCCTGGAGGGGTGGGAGCGGGAGGGAAATCAGCCATGGCCTTTTCACAGCCTGTGAAGGGTGGAGAGATTAGGATCTAAAGCCAAGATCTGAGTAAATTCCACATAACCGTAATTTCCATTTTACAATTCCTCACCACTGCTAAGAAGCAGGTGCTCCATAGCCTTCAGGAGGAGAAGCACAATACAGCACAAATCCTGTTTTAAAGTAAATTGCACTGTAAAGGCAACCTATTTACTTCAGGCTTTTTAGAAATTTAAAACAATCTCCATTTGCACTCATCAAAACACTTTACTTCTGCATTTCTAACTCTTCACTTTCCTGCTTTCCCAGCTCCACAAAGGCTGTCTAAAACAAAAAGAGAAGATAATAGGCACTTTGCACTGTTCCTGACAACTTTTCTTCTTTCCTGCACTCCTAAAACCTCTGATTTGTGCCCTCTGCTTTCTTGTTGCCATGGAGAAGGTCCAATACATAACCCGCTCTGCTCTGAGGAGAGCCTCAACTATTGAGGTCAACCCACAAGCACGCCAAAGGCTCCAAGAGCTCTTTGTGAATTTCTGCCTGATTTTAATTTGCCTCTTGCTGATCTGTATCATTGTGATGCTCCTCTGAAGTTCCAGCACTTCTCTGCACTGTCCTCTAGGAAAATCACCCCAAAGGGAAGAGACACCTACACCCGCAACTCCCAATGCAAGGATCCTCTTGTGAGAGGGGCTAGCACTTGGACTAGAGCTATATGCCAACCATCGCACTACTCTCTTTCTACCTGCTACACGTATTAAAACCACACTTCTGTGCAGAACAGTGTTTAGAGCCTGTTGATACAAACCTGTGCATGACCTAATTTGTCTGTCTCAGTCAAGGGATGGGTAAGGTACTGTCTCTTCATGGAGTTGGTAAGTTCCTCAGTGTTTTAGCTAGCTCGTAAAAACAGCAATTTCACTTTTGGGGGGCCTGAGTGTTTATAAGTTTCTCTGAAAATTCTTAACCCCTTGGAGGGATTCTAAATTCATCCCACATCCATCCAAAGAAGAGCTACAGGCACATAGCCCTCAACACATTGTAGGAAAATTTCTACTCTACTTACTTCAAGGTGTTGGACCTCTGTATTACCAGCTGAAGGCATTCAAATTGTTTAGTATTTTTAAGGCAATATGAGAATAAACAAAAAATGTCTTCTAATACAGAAATAAAAAACTACTTGATATGCTTTTCTCTCTATTTAGGAGATCTTATATATATTACACACACACATATATACGTGTATGTGAGTACATACACACACACACAACCCCTCTTCCCTCGGATCTGAAAGAAAAAAAGGCAACTTCATTTACAGTATTTTTCACTAGCTGCTTCCTTTCAGAACTAAATGACATCTGGCAAGTTTTTTCATTATGTTTTGCAGAAAAACTGATGCTATTACACTGGTATCAAAGGTTTAATTTTCTATAGTCATTTAACTGGCATGACAATTAGCACAACTTAATAGCTCTCCGAGTTCTTAGTATATGCCTGCAGACAACTTTATGGTGTCTATAATCTATGCAATAATTTCCTTAGTTTAAAACTACAAAAAACTTGGTATTTGCCAACATGACTCAAAGTGGCTTACATCTGATGTGGTAAATAGGGAGATTTAGGCCACCCTTACAGCAGTCACTGAGGTGTACCATGCAAATAACAAGTAACACCACCACCTTCAACTGCAAATGCCTGTTAGAGGACAAGCAAGTATTTTCCTAAAATAAATTATACATTAAAAAAATAAATTATAAACAATTATGTACTACTGAGCAGTAGACTTCCAACCCTCCCACGTGTTGCTGGTATTAAGCCAAATTCCTAGAAACTTTATGTAGTTTTTCAATTGAAAGAAAGCTCAAGAATTAATAGACAGAGGTCAGACAGACATCTGTTTTTCAAACAGACATCTTTCTGTACCACCCTACGTAAGCAATCCTATTGAGGAATACAGAAAATCAAAACAGGTTTAGCTTAATCTTGCATTCTGCCTTTAAGCCTTAAGATTCCATGAGTAGAAGTTGACAAGAAACAGTTGACCAGGAATGGAAGAAATCTTAAAGAAAACCTCTGTATTCATTAGAATGCAAGCAAGTCAAGTGGTGATGCACTTCCTATCTGGTAAATAGATACGCTGCAACCAGACCTCTGAAATAAGTTTAATCACTTGAGGAAACTGAAACAAGGTTAATCACTTGAGGAAATTAGTTAGCTGCTGTATGAGGATTAGGGCAAGCACTGACGAGATTGGCAGCACACTCTCCCCACTTGGAAGTTAGTATACAAATACCACTGATTAAAACTCTCAATGTAAATCTCAATTTTCATTTCATGCATTCTGACCACTCTCACAAACGCATGAGATTTTAGTAAGCGCACTTCCCCTATTAATCCTTCTTCAGAAAAGCCACTCAGTGCACTTTGGGGCTGGGGGGAAGGGAGAGGGCAGGAAACAAAAAATCAAATTACTTTCTTCTCTTTTAAAATCTGTATTTTTGCAATGGATAGGGTTTCCAGTTTTAGTTTGCTTTGGAGAAGTTTCAAGAAAAGTCAAGAGACTTCAATTGCATATAGAAAACAGTTTTACGGTAATGAAATCTTCCTGAAGAAAAAAAAAGGTGTAAAAGGGTAAAATATCAGCACATACCCCACCCTTGCCCAAAACCAAACGCACCACTTTACTCTTATGTACCTGAAAAGCCATTATTTATTTAAAAACAAGAACAAAACCAAAGTATAAATAAACTGGAAGCCCTACTGTTATTTTACAGCAATGCAGATAAATTGCATGTACTGTATGGTTCATCTGTGTCTTAGGGTTCTGCTGATCTGAAAAACTGCTATGATCTTCTATATCACTAAATGTCAACTTAATTCAGATATTAAAAAAATAAAACCTTTTTTTGTACATAGTACAATCTTATTTGTATACTTATATGGGCTTTAAAACTAACATCTACTGTATTTTTATTTATTAAAATGACTGCTTGAAAATATATTAATGCATAAAATAAGATACTTAAATACAATTCCAAGTATCCGTTCTATCATCTACTTATTAAAGTTCTGTGAAAAAAGAGCCAGTCATCATGCAGCTTTCTAATTCTTTGTACCTCTGTTTATTCTGTTTTGGTTTTCAACAGTAATCTTGCCTCTGTTGCGATGTCCAGATCGTTTACACAGACTTAATTCACACTCATCAACTACTGCACATAAGCGATCCTAATGAATTTTATGAAAGTGTAATCAAGAAGTTCACTACTTTTATGAGCCATAATAAAAATTCCAAACACAGTATGTAGCTTGGATTAAGTTTTCATTTCTCTGTTCCACTCCACCCAAGGCTACATCTTTTCCTTAAAGAAAGCTAAACAGGCAACAATTTGGTATTACTCTTCCTCCAAAAAAACAAGTTACAAACTTCTGTGGCAATTTTACACTGGGAAAGAGCTGAATCAGGAGCAAGAATATGCAGGTTTTAAAGATGTGTTTCCTCAGCCAGTTCATCAGCAAAAACTCATGTATCTACTTTTTCTCTAGGTAAAGACATGACTCATTTCAGAATTGATTTTTTTTTTTCTGGTCAAGACTGGTCAGTAAAGCACTTTAGAGGGCAGCAGGTATTGCATTTCTTTATTAACTTTTCTGCATTAATTTAACAACAACTGCCTTTACTAGCAGAACTGAACCACTCGGTGGAAAGACAAGTGTAAGATAGGCTTAACAAAATTTTTCACCAAAAAAAAAAAAGCACAAAATGTTTTGTTATGGAAGGAGATGAACACCTCTTATTCATTGCAAGAATTAAAAACAAAACAACATATTTTATAAGGATTCCTTTAAAAGTTGATGCTCATTTCAGTAAGAACTCTGTAATATAAATTGTTTAAAACAGGTCCTGGATTTAACATAATATCTGACAGTTAGTTTAGTCAAACTGATTGCTTTATAAGCCTGTTTGTTTGGTTTTTTTTCAAGATAGAAGAATGCCAAAAGTTCCATTTTTGTGTAAAATATAAAACTATAAAACACTGCCCTCTTGTGTTCTTCCCTGAAAACTTACCTGTTTATTGAAAGGAAGTTTTGGCAACATTTCACTGTTATGGCTGAACGGTCCTGTTTCTTTCATTTATATATATATATATATTTCTACAGAGATAAAAAAAACAACTCCTAAGTTATTAACACTGTCTTAAAAGAAGCAATTGCCTGTGTGCTATTAAAAGCACTAAGGATCCATCGTCTGCCAACCCAATGTTGATTTTTACTAAGGGATTTGCGAAGCTGCAATGAATCCAAACACAGCACACTGCTGGCACACACTACCTACCGCACCGCACAATGCCAAACCCTAGAAGGGTTGGAAACACTCCTGGTAACAGAGGCACAGTTTGCCCAGATAAGAAAGGGAGGCTTTGGGGTTTTTTGTTTTTTTCTTTTTTGTTTGGTTGGGTTTTTTTGGGGGGATGGTTTTTTTTTCCACCTACACAGATCTTTTAGAAGTAAATTTTCAATAATCTGTTGCTGAAATGGAGTAAGTCTGGAGAATAGCCATTCTTTTGGAAATCAAATGGGCCTGAAGAGTACCACACACAGTAAACAGAGTAAA
>WHYT01017294.1:410801-441390 GCA_009806455.1 Tetrax tetrax
CTTAAAAGAAGCTATTGCCTGTGTGCTATTAAAAGCACTAAGGATCCATCGTCTGCCAACCCAATCTTGATCTTTAATAAGGGATTTGCGAAGCTGCAATGAATCCAAACACAGCACACTGCTGGCACACACTACCTACCGCACCGCACAATGCCAAACCCTAGAAGGGTTGGAAACACTCCTGGTAACAGAGGCACAGTTTGCCCAGATAAGAAAGGGAGGCTTTGGGGGTTTTTGGTTTTGTCTTTTTTGTTTGGTTGGTTTTTTGGGGGGGATGGTTTTTTTTTTTCCCACCTACGCAGATCTTTTAGAAGTAAATTTTCAATAATCTGTTGCTGAAATGGAGTAAGTCTGGAGAATAGCCATTCTTTTGGAAATCAAATGGGCCTGAAGAGTACCACACACAGTAAACAGAGTAAATAAACAGAGAGACAAACTGTATAAAATTCGAATCTTTTCTCCATTAATCAGTTCTTCAGAAACTCTTCAGTAGTGAAATTAAAGCTATCATTAACTTTAATTTTTTTTTTTTATTTTATTTTTAAGGTACTTGGGGAAAAAAAACAAACTTGTAGCAGTATCCAGATTCCTTTTTTGGAAAAAAAAATAATCTAGTTATTGTAAAGAAACATTTTTTTATCAAGTGGCAGAAAGTGAAAACAGGTAATCAGCTGAGGACACAATGCAATTCATGTGAATCT
This sequence comes from Tetrax tetrax, assembly GCA_009806455.1. NCBI lineage: Eukaryota > Metazoa > Chordata > Aves > Otidiformes > Otididae > Tetrax > Tetrax tetrax. Next base: position 411,503 of record WHYT01017294.1, read on the forward strand.
ACACTGCTCACTACTGAAGGAGCAACCCAAAGGTAGAATCAAGAGATCTGCTGCAAGCACAAGAGGGCAGACGGGCGCACGTTATGGATCTTGCTAACAACAGAGGTCTCAACCTGCTACTCAATTTTCTGCTTATTGTCTTGGTTCTGGTGCTCGCATTTATCCTTGTGAAGCTGATGTGAACCTCTGTGAGGCTCCATATCCTTCTCAAATCTTGTTTTGAGGGTTCTGCAATGATAACGTAGACGCTCCAAACTATCTGAATAAAAATATGCAAAGACTGCATAGACTGAAATACCTGACAACTACAGAAAGTGCTCACATACCTATTTTATCAGAAAGTGATCCTGAAAGCTGTACACAATTATCTACCTGTCATCGAGTAAAGAAAGTGTCTAGAGCCTTGCTGAGTACATGAGGAAATTAAAGTATGCGTCAGCAGTTACCGCAGTTAGCTCACTGCTACAGATAACTTGTATTTAAAGATCTACAAAGGATCTGCAGCCTTCAAGGAACATCATTTCTGCCACAGGGACAGCAGATATCAAATTTTTAAAATGGGATTTCTGTAGAACATTTACCCCACAGGAAACGACACTGCTACAGCAGGAAGACAGAACAAAACACCTACACTGGGTTGACAGCACGCTTCAAATCACCAGTGGAGAGTAAAAGCAGAGATGCTCTAGATGGAAACAAGGATTATTCATGAAAAGCAGCTTGAGATGGGAATAACTTAAGTTTAAATGTGAAAGCATAATTATTAGTTACACCTTTTTTTGATGGCTGTCGTTCACAGCAACACCTTAAAAGCCAGAAGCCATTAATGTTATCCAGCAGCATCAAAAGTCATCAAAACAACTGAAAAACGAACGGCCATGAACAAGGGCTATCATAACACTGCCTATGAAGCCCTTAGCACTGCCACATACACAAGCAGTAGGTGCATCTGAACAAACGCAAGAAGTGTGCTACAGCCTCAATAAGCTGGATTTACTGCTTATGCACAGGTCAAGTACGCAGCATGGGAGCCCTCAAGCCGTATTTGCCATACCACTTGTTACTTGCCAGTGCAATCACCCAGTCCATGGCTTGTCCTCACATTAAGCATGCAGCCGTCTTCTATGGGCCTTTACAGGATGATGTACACTCCCCACGGGTTCCTGGGAAGGACAGTGACCAAGAAAAGCTCGCTTCTGCTGGAGTTACTCACTCAGAAGGTAGCTTTACACAGCTGAGATACGCTGGGAAATAAGGTGGCCAGATTGGGGCCAAACAGCTTACTCTTTCCCAAGTACAACGTGGGAACAAAGTGCATCAACACATATGCACTGTACAGTAAACGTGATGTCATACATATGGATATTAACAGTCTTTTGCACACATGCAAAAGAGGCAGATGTTGCTCCTGGGGTGGAAGAAGCCCCAGCTTCCAGCTTTCTATTACCAACAGCACATCCCTGCACAGACTGCTGATGCAGCACTTCTCACGAGTGCTGGATATATTACAGAGCTGATGATCGCATGGTCACAGTTAAGATGTCCAGATGGTTATTGTTGTGGGGTGGTTTGGTTATCTGGAAGACACCCATCTAAATTAGATCTACAAAAAGAATTTTCACAGGAAAAAGCCAGTATGTCTAGGGAAACAAAGATTATGTGAGTTCTACCGCTAACAGGAATCCATGCTCCACACTACGCTGCCTGCTCCAAAGCTTAGGCAACACTAGCTGAGGGAGCACAAACAGTCAAAATGAAAGCTTTTCTCTCACCTGCTCTGAAATAGGTGCAATAAACACTTAAAATAGCTTCTGCAAAGTACACATCTATAGCTTTTTAATGCCAGTATAGGAATATAAATTCTTGTCTGTTTGCATTTAAAGCAGAAAACTTTGCACAGCTACATCACCATAAGCACTTTATCACTTATTTTGATGATCTTGAATTATTTTGCTTTTAAAAAAAAAAAATTATAAATTTATCTACGAGGGATATATAACAGTTACATAATTATATATTATTTAGAGGATTTCTGCTAGTGCTTTACATAGATGGCACAAAGCATACCTCAACTGATAGGAAGTTTACTCTAGTTTAATAGCTAAAATTAGACAAATTAGTTAACTCTGACAAAAAAAAAAAAACTAAAAGTCCCATATTCCTTTTTAATAAAAAGATAAAAGATCCATCTACTGCCACCAACAGTCACGTACTTCCAGATCCAAAATTAAATACAAAGAAAGTCTATAAGAAACCCTGCCATTAGCTTGTAGAAAAAACCCCAGCAGCCAGCAATTAAAATTACAGAATCTTCAATGAATGTTGAAATATGCTGCTGAAACTGCAACATGCATTCTCCTGAGACAAGATACAAAATTGGCAAGTTATCAGTTAACCAATGCCAACTTTCTTTTTGCAATGAAGTATGGTTCAAGTTTGGTTTCCCATTGTCAGCTAGCACTTACTCCAGACTGAGTCCACATGTGCACTATAACGAACGCAATCCCAGTTGTTGGACTATCAACTTCACAACAAAAGGAACATAAAGCTTAACCATGGCTCATAGTAAGGAGTTACCTCTGCTAACTAAAGGTGGTAATTCTTCATGTGAAAGCATTTTATCTTGCTGAAAAGTATGGTTTCATCAAACCATGGAAAAAGTGCTGATATTAATCAGTTTTAGTTTTTTTATCTGCCTGGATCATAAAAAAAAACTAGTTTTGAGTTAGCATTTAAGAACAAAGTTTTCTGTAGCAACAACATTATTTGAAGAATGCTATAACTTTTTCTTTAATTTAAAGTTTTACAGCTTTTGTTTACCAATGTTGAGGTATGCATGCATTTATTTTCTTTCTTCTCTGTTTTGAAATGAAGATTGTAGTATACCTATATTTCTCAATGCATTAAAATTTAATTTCCAGTAGCTTTTATATACATGGTATGAACAGGACTGTTTTCCTCACTAAAGAAAAAGCAGTAAACCAGATACATTAAAGGAAAAAGATGCACTTAAGCAATTTCCATCTATTATTTCTGCTATATTTTGACACAAGTTACCACACCATGAAGAAATCATACAGATGTCCTATACTCTGGAAACAACAGAGATTCATCATGTGATGCCTACACAGAGTACATACACACAGTAAGTACACAGGCAACCTTCTGAAACATTCTTTCTTATTGTATCCTCTCCCGCAATTTTAAAGGCACTTTCATTTCAAACCTCATTTCTGAACTAGCATACAGTATGCACGTAGGTACATTTGGATAATGGGATAAGGCTTTAACAAATGTCTTTACATGAAAACACACAGCCTTTTAATCCAGATTTGTACGGCCTTCCAATTCAGCACAGTCACACACTCCTTATTTTGGAGGTTTAAAAAAAAAAAAAAAAAAAAAAAGGTATTACAATCTGCTGAAAGATCTGAGAATAATTCAATGTATGGTGAAATTCAATTCTGCATGGAAATTATTTTCATTAAAGTACTGGTACTGTTAAAATCTGTTCCTTGGAAAGGCACAAGATGTTTATCTTCAAAAAGTATACACAGATAGTACACATTTGCTAGGGGGGAAAAAAAAAAAAAAAAAAATAAAAAAAGAATTTTCATATACAACTCCATGATGTTACACAATAACCACAGACCAGATCCTCCTTGGAGATTTATTTCTGAAATGTACAAATATTATGGACTTTTGACAAGGGCATGTGTGATAGGACAAGGGGTAATTGTTTTAAACTGCAAGAGGGAAAATTTAGATTGGAGATAAGGAAGAAATTCTTCGCTATGAGGGTGGTGAGGCACTGGAGCAGGTTGCCGAGGGAAGCTGTGGATGCCTGTGTTGGTTTTGTTTAGTGGCAGGGGCTATGGTGGCAGCTTCTGTAAGAAGCCGCTGGAAGTTTCCCTTTTGTCCAGTGGACTCAGCCGGGCCTAGGGCAGACCCACCACCGGCCAGGGCCAAGCCAACTGGTAGCAGAATGTGCCCTGATAACGCCTTTGTGATAATGTATTTAAAAAGGGGAAAACAAAACAAAAAATCAAAGAGAAGAAGATGTGAAGCAGCTGAGCGGGGGCAGAGAGGGGGAGGCACAAGCCTTGTGGGCCTTGCAGGCCTCACCCTCTGGCCTCCTGCCAACTCGGCCCAGCCTGGCTGCAAGAAGTGGAGAGGAGACGAGAAGAGAATAAGATGTAAAAAGGATCCTAAGAGGCGTCTGCCAGCCTGTTGTGAGGAACGGCTGCAGACGCCAAGGTCAGTGAAGAAGGAGGGGGAGGAGTAATGCGGTTCCTGGCCAAGATCCCCCTGCAGCCTGTGGTGATGACCATGGTGGAGCAGGTTGTCCCCCTGCAGCCCATGGAGGTCCACAGAGGAACAGAGATTCACCTGCAGCCCCTGGAGGACCCCACGCCGGAGCAGGTGGAGGCCTGAAGGAGGCTGTGGCCTCAGGAGGGCCCACTGGGGCAGCTGTTCTGGAGGGACTACACCCCATGGAAAAAAGTGACCCACGCCAGAGCAGTTTCATGAAGGACTGTAGCCCATGGGTCGGACCCCATCTTGGAGCAGGGGAGGAATCCCAATGCGAAGGAGCAGAGTAAAGCGACAAGTGATGAATTGACTGTAACCCCCATTCCCTCTTCCCCCCTTTGCCACTTGGGGGGAAGGAAGTAGAGATAATGTTAAGCCTGAGAAGAGGGAGGGGTGGGGTGAGGTTATCTTGTTCTCTTCCACATTATCCTGCTTTGGTTTTAATAATAAACAAGTAGTTTTCCTCATGTTGAGTCTGTTTTGTCCATAACAGTAACTTTAAGAATCTCTCCCTGTCCTTATCTCAAACCTCGAGCCTTTTTCCTTATATTCTCCCTCCCTATTCCCTCAAAGGGTGGGGGGAGTGAGAGAGAGACTGCATATCTTGGTCCTGAGTGGGGCTAAACTACAACAATGCCCCATCCCTGGAAGTGTTCAAAGCCAGGGTGGATGGGGCTTTGCGCCACCTGATCTAATGGAAGGTGTCCCTGCCCATGGCAGGGGGGTTGGAACTAGATGATCTTTAAGGACCCTTCCAACCCAAACCATTCTGTCATTCTGTGGTTACACTCACAGCTGAACGATGCACCTCCTCTGAAGAGGTGTTCTGTTCATCCATAGCATCTTCTCTGCAGTTGCACACCTGACCATGTCGTGAAAGAGAACCTCAACGTAACTGTAGGTCTTCTACCCAACATTCTGAGCTTCCTTACAATGCACAGTAAATACTTTATTTTTAAAATCATGGTTTACAATTGGAATGGAAAAGCCACATTATAGGCTTTTTAATTTGGGGAGCAAAGTGTAGCAAAAAACCAACAGGTAGATGCTGAGTTCAGTTAAATTCAGGCTATTAAGGAAGCAAAGAATCTCTATTTTGCAAGTAGTTAACCTTGGAACAGCTGTTAAAGGCTGTAATACATTATCCTTTACAGTAAACTCAAATTCAAACCTTTTATGATTTTATAAAAATAAACCCTAATTCAGAGTTTTGTGGGGTAAACTGTCTACAGTAGTCTGCAAAGGCAGAAAAATGTATTTGTAGACTAAGTCCAACAGTTGTTCCTGAACCATCAGTCCTCGAAATCAACTCAAAATTGTTTCAGTCTATTCTTGCTTTATTCGTGATAGCTGCCCTTTATAGTCTCTCCCTCTACCAGCCTACCACCCTAAAGATACATCAAGCTGCTCTAGATTCTCAGTTAAAAGCAAAGTTCATTTGGTCTTCTGTTCACGGCAATGGCAGTTTTAAAGTAGAAAGATGATAAGCTGAAACTTTTTCAGTCTTGTAAAAACCACTGCATTTCCATCAGCATACACACTTATTAAAAGCAAAATAGCAAAAATAATCTGGACTAAGAGGAAAAGAAAAAAAAGTTTCCATAGAGCTGGGTCTTTTCCCCTTTTCATAAATCACAAGCTTCCTCTAGCAAAATCTTGCGTGTCTCAGTGAAGAACCTTTTCCTAATGTCCAGTCTGAACGTCCCCTGACACAGCTTGATGCCATTTCCTCATGTCCTATAGCTGGTCACCAGAGAGGAAATCAGCAAGAGAGGAGAGCTGGTCACCAGAGAGGAAATCCTCCTCCACTGCTCCCCTCAAAAAGTTGTAGACTGTGATGAGGTCACCCCTCAGCCTTCTGTTCTTCAAGCTGAACAAACCAAGTGATCTGTTGCTCATCAAAAATCTTGCCCTCAAGATCTCTCATCATCTTGGTCACCCTCTTCTGGACACACTCTAATAGTCTGATGTCCTTCTTATACTGAGGTGCCCAAAACTGCAGTGTAGAATGGGACAATGACCTCCCTTGACCAGCTAACTATGCTGTGCTTGATGCACCCCAGGACACAAGTGGCCCTTGTGGCTGCCAGCACACACTGTTGACTGATATTCAACTTGCCATCAACCCAAATGCTCAGATCTCTTCCATGGGGCTGCTCTCCAGCCTCTCATCCTCCAATTTGTACGTATGGCCAGGATTAACCTGTCCTTATGCTGAAGTTTCTTTAAAAAAGTTTCAAAACAAGACCCACCATTCTCCTATTTTCTTTTCTTCTGGCGTCCCTTCTCCTTAAAGCTGTAATCTCTGGGCAGAAAGATAGGGCAGGCAGGGAGGGCCAGCAGAGGATGTCTACAAGAGCCCAAAGGCTCATTGCTCTTGCACACACTTTAACTTGTTTCTCTGAGTCCTATTTCACAACCACATCTTCTCACTTGAGGAAGTAACAGATTGCATTTCAAGGCCCATCAATGCAACTCCAAACCATACCAATGAAAGTGCTTTCTAAGGCCACCAGGAACCTCCTCCGCACCCCTTGTGCCCCTAATTACTGTCAGACTCCCTGTGACCTCCCCTGCAATCAAGCAGGAAGTCAGGGTAAGCACAGCAAAGGCCGAAGCTTGAAGGACTTCCCCTGTTTTCTAGGGCCGACCAGACAGCTGATAGGATCGCCGCTTCCTAAGCCTGAGGCTAGCTGGATCCTGTAACACAATCAATACTGATACAGATATAAAAATAACAGGAGCAAAGAAAACAAAAAATAAAACCATTTTAGGCAAAATTTTATCCTATAACCTTACAATCTCAAAAACCTGAAAAGATGCAGCACCATTTTATGAATTCAGACAAGATAAACCATGCTTGTGCTCCCTCTGTTGGCTCTGTCCTCAAAACACAGCTCGGCATCAACACCTGCACGAATGAGGTTTCTGAATTGCCACAGTAATGCACACAGGGCCTCATCTGTTTCAAACATGAAACTTTGCCTTCATACAAACAGGAGACATTGTATTTAATCACAATGAGGTGGAGAAAGCACCCGAGATGTGAAAAACAAAAAGCTGGGAGTTGTTTTGACCTAAATAAAAATAAGAGTTTCTGAAACACTCATCCTAAACAAAGTGTTTTAAGAAGTACATAAAAGAAGATGAAGAGACACATCCCTAAATGAAAGAAAGTAGTAAATAAAGGTTACTCTGAGGAGATATTCAAATCCAAAAGGAGAACCACCAGGCACAGTGATCTGCATGCAAACCCCACAGACAGCACTGCTGGTGGCTGCAGCCAGCTACATACCTCAAGTGTTCAGGAAGGCTTGAATGAATGGATGGGCTTAGCTCCTCCATGGTCCCCAGCTCTCGTTCCCCAAACCACCTGGTGTGCTCCTCAATCCCTGCCCAGCTGGCAGTGCCCCCGATCCAGCCTCAGTAGCGAGCCAGTTCCCATCAGTTTAGCTTTGAGAGAACCCCTTGGGCTCCACTCTCTACCTGCGTAATTTCTCAACATCAAAATCTTCAAAAAGCTTACAGAAAGACGAGGGTTTCTGTAGTAATAAGGGTAATGTAAAAGGGTGGCTACCTGGAACAATGCCAGGCTTTTAGAGAGACCCTTAAGGATTAATAGTAGTTCGGCCATATTAATTGAATTCCAGTTTTTTAAGGTAAAAAAAAAAAATTAAATATCCAGATCACTACTAAGAGCAAAATTGGATCTTGCAAACCTCTGAATTTGTCAGTCTTACCTTCAAAACACAACGGAATAAAAAACAAAATTTGAGCACAATTCTTTGGAAATTACTTAACATACATTCAGGCTAAGGAAAACAGGTATTTGCAGACACAGCTAGATTATCTCTGCTCAGACAATATCCTAGTCTAACCTTAAACTGACTTTCACACAAATCTACCTATTGTAATCCACTTGGGATTTTTTTGGCAAGTCAAATTTATCCTCATAGGTAAACCTGAACATTCAGATTTTAAATACTGCCTTCCTTCACAAGCTATCTTTTCCCATTTGGGTAAGAGCTGGAAGCAACGATTGTGAATTGTCATGTTAGAAAGGGTTATCTGTCTGTTAAAACCATGTTTAATGTTTTCTATACAAAAATACTTGAAGTATGACACACAAAAACTACACATTATTTAATTTAAATAAACCAGACTAGTTGACTACCATTAGTTGGTTCTAATTAGTTAAAAAATAAACACTACTATCAAACCTAGTTCAGTTTTTAAGTCCTAGTCATAGTGATACTGAATATTCACCCTGCAGTATGCAGGAGTCATTCCTCTTTCAGTGAATGCACAAATGCAACCTCTTTGTAAATCCATTCAGATCAAAACACATTCCCATTCCCCCACTGCACTGTGACCAAAGATTCTCTTAAGAGCTACTGAAAATGTTATCTGATGAATCTCTTACTGTGCCCAGCTTCAGAAAAACAGACGCTAGTCTCATGTAGACAGGCACAGTGAATCAGAGTAAACTGTAAGCAGCTGTCAGAAGAAAACTGCTGTCACTCAGGCAATACCGAAAAACAAGCAGCAGCATCCCCAATCAAAGTTTAAAAACACCATCACCTGGTTAAGAGGACCTGTTCCCTTTCCTATTTTAATAAAAACTGCTCGATGTTATTCCTCGGGTATCACACAAGACGCCACATGATGGCAGCAAACATCAAGCTTTAGCCTTACCTGCACAGGCTGTTCACCTCCTGTTCTAAAGTCTTCAAGTTGCTGCACATGCCATGCAGCTATGCCGTAGGTCTCCTCAGCAGTCCTGCACTCCAAGGGATTTGCACGTAACTGCTCCTTAAGCCACATTTGAGTCCTCACTGCTGGCTGTATGGGAGCTCCACTCACAGCCTGCTGTCCCAGAGTCGTGTATCTCTGTCCAAAAGCTTCACAACTGGCTGCCGTAGGTTTGCTTTCAGGTAAGGCACTGTAAGTCAAGTCTAAGGCATGTCTCCTACTTGAGGAATCTGAAACAAAATCGTCTTTGCTGCACGTTTCAAACTTGTATTTGCAGTCCAGTAGAGAAGACTGTTTTCTCCCCATTTCTTTGTCCTCAATTTTCAGCAACTCCATGCTATCATGCAAACAACTTGGCCCATTTGTCCTTAGTTGTGGTGACACAGCTTTGTCTGTACTAGCCCTGGAGTCCACTGAATGACTACTACCATCTTGGCTGCAGGTATTTGGTGAGCTGAGTTTAGACAAGGAGGACCATTTTCTTACAGGTCTTGCATCTTTCATGTCAAGAGAATTGTCCAGGGCACCCTGATTTCTGCCTCCTCCTGACCGTACAAAGCTTGTACTCCATTTTGAGCCATCAGACTTGAAAGCTTCCCTGTGTTTGGAAAGTGAAGAGCTGGAATTAGACGGCATCACATGGGCAGTGGGAATAGAAACCAGTGATCGGCTGGGCTTAAACGAGGATGTACCACTTGAAGTTGAATGATCTAGGAAGAGAGATTTATCATGTAAATAAGTGCAATACAGAACTCTAACATCAGAGGACAAAACATCAAATTCAAGGTGAAATACAGAAATAGAAGGAAACTAGTTTCTTGACAAAATAGGGTCTTCTGAACCATTCAAGATCATGAGAATGGAAACCTACTAAAATGGGAGATTTCAAATTTATTTTGCTCAGGTGCCATCATTACAAAAAGACAACTGTACTAAGCAGCAGCAACAGCAGCTCCAGACACAGTTATCAGCCTGTGGGCAGAAGGCAGCGTGGGCAGAAGGCCCCAGGTGGCATTTCTCCCCCACCCCACATAACTTTAAGTAGCTTCTAGACGGGAAACGGTAGAGCTAGCACAATTCAGGAGCCTCAGGACTGGTTCCTCTTCCATCACCCCTCTTCTCACTTTTTAAAGGCAAAACAATTCAATAAGTGCGTTTTGTAAAATGGCAGTGCTGGAGATGAGCCATTTTAATGACAGCCTCTCGGACAGAACAACTCATCCCTTTTGGATCTCACGGATTTCAAACTACGTTTCCTCAGGTGACTTGCTAAAAACCAACATTCTGAAAAAGTTTATGTTCCATTTAGGTTTTGCGTTACTTACAGACCCAAATGCAATACCACATAGAAACTGTGTGTAGCATAATTTATGACGTCTATCCCAAGCTGAAATATCAAGAACAGCTAAGTTAGCGCGGTGATATTCAGGAGAAGATGAAAGAGAAAAGATGAGAGGTAAAGGAGACGTTACTAGGGTCTGGCTGAGACCTCTCACCTGCCTGGCAACATATGCTTAGCATCACAGGCTGTGGGCAACCAGAAATAAACACCTAATCCTCTCGTTAGAGGATCAGCTCCCACTAAGTCACATGGATGCACCTTAGCAAGCTGATATTGCTCATTAGGTTCACGGCAGATAGACAGAATGAAATGGCTCTAATTAAAAGATTCTTCTGGGGTCCTTTTTGCCAAGAGCAAGACAGATACACTCTTCTTATTTCTCTCATCCTAATCTAGAGAGAACTTATTTCTTTGGGATTTGCCAGCTGGTACAAGAGTTCATAGTGAGACAAGTAAAATGTAAACCAAAAATAAATCAATCAATTGCTCTAGAAGTACAACTGACATACCCCATTTGATGGCTACATTAGGTTAATATGATTTGGTGAAGGCCAGAACACATTATTAATTGGGCACACTGCAAAGGATATATTTGACTCAAAATACCATGCCACAGATAGGAAAGAGAAGAGAGCTTCTGATAGTGCAAGAACTTTTAAAAATGGCAGCACTACTTTTTTCTATGTACCCAAATAAAGATGACCTTACCTCCAACTCCTTATTTGGGGACAGACTCCTTCACTCCTTGCACTTGCAGCACAACACAAAATAATATAGTCCAAGAACCACACTCCTCATGAGAAAAATGCATTATAGCCCACAAAATAATAAACAATTCCTTGATCGATACCTGTTTACTGCATACTTGTCTTCTGTCTCCTAAACGAGCCAGGGCTCCTAAGAGGGTGGAGATTGTTACTGAAGCCTGCAGTCGCCTAACGGGTCACTGCCCTACTATGTACCCTCCTGTTTCAAAGCTAAAGCTCACACGTTGTCTGTTGCCTCTACCCAGCCACCTACACTCACAACAGTTACAAAACATAGCTACGTTTAAGATTTGACAAAGCTATCAGAGTTGGCTGAAACGCTCCAACAGCTTAAGAGTTATTCATAGGGTGCTGATGGTGGCCATAAAACACACACAGAATGCTCACATTAAAGGAAGTGAAACGCAGAAGAATACTACCAGCTTGTTACCTGACGGGTCATGTTGCTAATAAATGCGAGGTACCATTTCTTACATGCAAGATGAAACATTTTCTCTCCTCCTTGCACTTCTTCCTTAAAAATGCTATATTGCAGAGAGAAACATTTTCCTTGGCTTTTTTCTCTTGCCTTGATATTGCTCAAGAGGTGGGACATGTTAAAGCGGAATACAGAAGGCCACACAACCCATTTCAAGTGGAAGGAATCACAGTCCTCTGACCAAACATATTTGTGCCCACATCTATTGCAGCAGTGGAGACAGTGAAATGCCACACTAAAAGTTCCCAGAATTGTAATATGCCCACCACATGTAACCACTTTGTCTGTGCCAGGTGCAGTCTCAGCTTCTCTCAGTTTTGCCTTCCTGTCTTCTCTTGTAGCACAGTAGATGCTTTCATAGATAGCCACTACAAATCAGGTACATCTTGCTACTCTGTGCAACAGTGGCTACCAGCTTCCAGCCCTGCTCTGCAATAGAGATAAAGATACTTGGTCATCTCTGGTTGAAGACGTCAAAGCAATGACAAGAAGGTGAAAGAGGTGTATGACCTGATGGAGCTGGAGTCTCAAACATATATTATGAGATGGAAAGCAGAGGGTTAGAGTTCTGCATTCTGGGTGTATTCAGCAGAAGAGGAGGGACAGACTTCTGCTCTCCTGTGGAGAGCAGGGAAAACAGACAGTAGAAAGAAACGTATGTCTTGTACAGGTACTCCTTAGCAAGAGGCTGCTGCCTTTGTAACACTCAAGCAAACTAACTTTTGTACTGTACCTTACCCAAAAGCTGAATCTGACACAGTACAAAGTCAATCCTAAGAAGAATGTAATCATAGTTGTTTTTTTTTTAATATCCAAAGAGAACAGAGTATATTAGGATTCAAAAAGAACTGACTGTGGAGACCTATGTTTTATGCTATGCAGATTTCTGAATAGAAATGCCACAATTGCAAGGGAAAGTTAAGAGAAGAAACTCTGTGTATGTGTTTATCTGCAAAAGTTCAATACATACAAAAAAATTATAGTAGTATTTAATACAGAATTTTCTGTCTGAAATACTGACTTAATATCACCTTACATGCAGCCTTCAAACTAGAATTAAACTCAATAATAATTAGAAGTATATGATCTCCTTTACTTGTTTCTACAGAGTTATTCATATGCAGTAGATTTTTATTTTTCCTTGTTCTACTCTAAATTTAAGCCCTGTATTAGAGCTACATCTCTTTTCCTCACTTCCAATTCTAAACTCTTCAAGCAGATTTAAGCTTGGAATGCCACTTACATCCAACTACCGCTTATGGCTGTCTCTGATAATTGGTCTCAAAGTGAAACACTAATTTTAGCTTCAAGTTGTCCTAATTAGTCTTCCCATTAATGCTCACTGAAACATATGAGAAAATTCACACCACTTCTTAGAGCATATTGCTTCAGTCTCCCTTGACTGCAGGATCCACTGGAAAGAGCACCAGTCTGCATTCTGAAACACCTCCTCACAACACAAAAAGCAAGAAATCCAGAAATTTCACTGAAAGAAAGAGAGAATCCAGAAAGCACCATGGAACTTAAGACGTTACTTCTTCTGCAGTCACAGAAATAAGCTCCATCTGGCCAAATCCAGACAAAGACTATATCTAAGCAGCAGATTTTTCCCTTCCATACAGTCAGGGGTAAGCAAATGTCTAATTCAGAACGAAAAGTGCCGTCTTCCCAGCATTACTCATGTTTTTACTTCATTGAGCTAGTATTTATTTGAAGATTACAAACACTCTTAAACATGGCTCTTATGTCTCCAGAGTCTTTCAATGCTTAAGATTGCTCTCATTAATGAAAATTTAAAGAGGTAGGAGAAAAAAAAAAAACAAACAAAACAAAACAAAAAAAAAACAACAAAAAAAAAAACCAAACCACGTAGCTAGTTGCTACTAGTTTTCCTTTTAATACCAGCAAGATTATATGGCAAATTTTGCTTTTCAACTATCCTAATAACTTTTTTCATGCCCACTAAAAAGCTCCTTAAAGGACTTGCCTAATAAGCATTTTAATACTTGGTCCAATACTTCCCAAACACATAAATAAGAGAATGGGGAAAAAAATATATTTTAAAAACATGCTACAAAATATCTACCACGTAATAGCAACAGATGGAATAGAAAATGAAGATCATTTCATACGGCTTTCTTACCATCTTGTGTTACACTTCTGAACTATTTAATTACTGCATATCTGGCACAGAAAATAACATAACAGAAGCAATTTTGATCTTACTAAAAACCTTATCACAGGAATTTTGTTTAAATGGGAGACAGCACAGTGGAGACTTTTTTTTTTCCCTGAAAAAGGAGAAGAAAGAAGCTCTCCAATGTAAAGTTAATGAACGGCTCCTTCTCATTTACATCTCCTGTGCTATGTTTTTTAAATCACTAGTGCCAACTATATTCATCATAACTAGAAGAAAAATCTCTGAAGCCATTTCTCAGATACACAACACAATCATGCAGGTACTTAAAATCCTTATGTCATCCAGCAGTCGGTCATCATACACAAGAGACAGAGAAAAGTTCACTGTAACCCTGAACAACTTTAGTTGCAAAGCGAAACTAGTGCTCTAAGAACCCCCACCTACAAGATGTACTTCTATATACATGATCATTTCTTCACTGCTTCAAATAAGATATTATCAACAACAGCAGAGCAATCAGCTAATTCAGTTACCCAATACTAATCAAAACCAAAATGCACATGATGCAAATGTTTATGGGATGGACGCCTATCTAATGTCACTGAAAACAGAGAACCTTCCCTGTGTGAAGGACTTTGAAATTTGATATTTTATCCAGGCTATAATTAGAAAGCCCTGACCATAGAGTACACCAGTATTAAAGCCAGCTGACCTTCTCTTTCTGCCCTCCCCTCCCACCTCTCAAAACACTGACATAGATTACCCCAATCCAGGAAAATAAACTGAATTATTCTTATTAACTGAGCAGAAGACAAACAGGGCAAGTCAAGCCTCTATTATACAAATTGAAGGTCTTGAATCTGTCTGTGGTTTAGTGTACAAAGGTTCTTACATTTGTTATACAACATTGGTTCTTCTGAATGCTTCTCTGAACTGTTCTGTAACTCTTAATTGCATGGAACCACAAGCAACAAGCCACAAGCAATTCCAGTGTCCAAAATATGAAGGGGCCATGAGTCTTCACTCTACCATACAAGCATGTGGCTGCCTCCCAGAACTCTCCTCCTAAACAGCTGCTTTCAACAATAGAAGCGTCTAACTCTCCTGAGAGTTGGTCAAAAATGCAAAAGACACATGGGATGATGTGCCATGACACCAGCATTTATGCTACACGTGTTCCCCCCTACCTACCTACTTACAAATTGGACTAGCCTTAATGCAGCATAGATAATCAGTTGAGCCAACTGAGAAATTTCAGAATGGACTGGCAGAAGGCCAGCCCTAGCAAAAAGTCCTGAAGAGACTGACTCATCAACCTCTGGAAGTAAAAGCATGCCTTTCCAGGATGCAGTAGCCGTCACAGGAACAGTTTGGGTTTGATTAGTTTGGGTTTGCTTTGGTTTTCAGTTGGTTTGGGTTTGGGGTTTTGTTGTTTGTTTTGTTTGTTTGATGGGAGAGAAATCATCATAATTCTCTTCACAAGCCCTGTTCACATTATTTCAAGTTTACTATGTCAAAAAATGACAGGTGAAATGAATGGAGAAAATCTCTGCAAATAAATCTCTTCCAAAGAATAAATAAATACAAGCATGCATCACATTTCTGTGACCAGAAATGGAAGCTATATCAGAAATTGAAGCACTGCAGAAAGAGGAGAGATCTGTTCAGATGTTAAAGAGCTTCTATATGACAAAGCGGGCCCCAAATCCTCAAACAATTCCTAAATATTATTTGTTTACAAAGTGCTGTGTTTGCACAGCAAGAAACCAAACCAAAAGAGTAGCCAACAAAAAACTCACTACAGACAGATATAATTTAATACTAACTAATACATACTGATTTAAGATAAGACAATGTTAAATACTAAAATACTTACTGCCAGTAAATTGAGTTGCCTGTGTCACATCTATGCCTTCAAAGCTAACACAGTTACATGGTGTTTAGAAGCAAGTTCAATTAATGTTATCTGGAAGAAAGAAGCAAGTTCACTGGCTTCCAGCATCACCAGTTACCATACTGGCAGCGTGGGTCAGAACTGTTTTACATAAGAAGTGGATAGCAAACTCCAACTCAGTTCTGCTTTATTTCAAACTAATTCCTGTACAATTTTCTGTAATTTACTGTGTTGCATACCAAAATAACACAAGTTGTGCCAACAAACTTGCTAGTTTGTAGCAAGAAGGTGAAGTAATTTAAAACCTACATGATTCACAAAAGAGTATGAACAGTACAACTCTGTATAATACAAATGCAAACTTAAGAGGTTGCAGTGAGAGAGAATTTTCAAACACTGAAGCAATTACGTTGTTTTTATTACCTCCCTTCCAACAGCATCATCTCAGAGTAAGATGCGTGATGAAATACTGGTAAAGCTATTACTCCCGAGCAATGTTATTGTAGAGAGATGGAAGAAAGAACAAATGGTAGGTCAGCCTCACAAGCCTCCTATAACCTACAGAAATTAAAAACACTGCAAGAGGAGCTTGAAAGATTTTTAGTAAACTGAGCAGAAAGCAGTATTGGCAAAAAGCACCAATGTAGCATACACACTTATTCAAGGAAGGAAATGCAGAGCTAACATTGAGTTACAGTAAACAGCTTCTCAGACAACCTTACAAACACAAGGAACACAACATACTTGTGAAAATACTTTTAACAGAAGCTGGCCTAACATATCACATCTAACTTGTTACGAACTGGCCATCTGGAATCACAGAATGGTTTGGGTTGGAAGGGACCTTTACAGGTCATCTAGTCCAACTGCAAGAAGCAGGGACCTCTTCCACTAGATCAGGTCGCTCAGAGCCTCATCCAACCTGGCCTTGAGTGTTTCCAGGGATGGGGCATCTACCACCTCTCTGGGCAACCTCTTCCAATGTTCCATAAGTCTCATTGTAAAAAATTTCTCCCTCGTATCAAGTCTGAATCTACTTCCCTCTATTTTTAAACCATTACTCCTCATCCTTTCACAATAGGCCCTGATCATCTTCATTATCCCCTCTACAGTTAATGACTTCCAGCAAAGTCACCTTCTCCTTTGTTTGCCAGAGAGGTGATAAGGTAGCAATAAGTCTACTTAGTGTAAAAATTGAGGATAACACTCTCAACTTTCAAAAAAATGGGGAGTGGGAAAGAAGTATGTTCTAACGTTTGGTTAATGAAGCTTAACACAGATAACTGATTGTCACTGAACAAGGGATAATTATACTTTGTCAGTGAGCAAAAGAAAATTATTTACTCATAATGAAAATTATTTACTTATATTTCCCTATTTTCATACTATTTAAGTCCTGTTTTCAGCTTACCACATAAAAGGTTGTCTTGCTCCACTCAGATTCAGCTGTTTCCCCAGAACACAGTGTTGACCTATAAAAGGGGCATATTCAGTTATAGTAGGTAGAGTACTGAAATACTCATTCATTTACAGTAGATATGGTACTCAAATGTCATTCAGAAGTCTGTTTTTTGACCAAGTCTCATTAGGAGACACTCTCCAGCTTTGATTTATTTAAATAGTGCTGTCCCATGCTTGAGAAGTCATCACTGTACACCAAGTTTCCATCACACCTTCTGAGACGGCAGACTTGCCAAAAACCTCATTAGTGAAGTTTTAGATTCCAGCAACAAGGATAAGCAATTAAATGATACACTGGACCACATGGACGGACAGTTTCTCCATATGATCTCATCTTAGCACCACAATTCAATCACTGCATTCCAGTGGCCATTTCAAGAGCCAAAATTCCTAATTCCATCACTTAAGGTCAATGACAAGAGGCAATCTGAGTATCTTCCCACAGAATTGCACATGGGTGATCAAACCAGAATCAGTGTCAAAATGAAGCACGCAATAGAGATTATATATCTGCTTTTTGAAGACCATAGATTACCAGTTTAAAAATCACTACAAAGGAAAGAAACAAGCTCAATAGAAGGTGTTTGTTTCCTCCTATGTTCTATTGCAGTCAGGTTTGATGTTAAAGTTCACAATAGTAACCAACGTTATAAGACATTTGGCAGAATGACCTTTCATCCAAATCATCCTTCATTAAAAATTAATACACATTCCCTTGAAATACAGAGCTCTTTTTTTTTTTTTTCTTTTTTTTTTTTTTTTTTTTTTTGTGCAAGAAGATATCAGGTAAAGAGATAAAAAAAACCAAACACTACCGGTTTGGCAATATCAATTATCACAAGTCTCAAATAATAAAAACTGTACAGTGTATTTCAACAAATAGAGCTTAACAAAAATTTCTAATAACATTTTGTGCTTTTCAACAACTGACTGCAGGAAGACTGTAACAGTTTTTGATAGGGGAAAACAAATACACACTCCACACACACACAAAAAAAAAGTCAAGAATACATGAGTGGTACAGAAAATCTCCTGGGATTTCCTGTGGTAAACCTGAAGTTTTAACTATACCTGCAGAGAGAAAAAAGAAAAGAAAACCTCTAAGCCCCCAACGTAATACATACACACCAAGTACAGCCATCCTGCTAAACGGATCTTAACATAACTGATATTTTAAGATTTAATACAAAACAGTACTGCCTACTAATATTTCTCTGAAGCGACAATTTGCCTAGCAATATCTAGGCTAGTAATACTTATATGGGGAATCCACAACTCCAGAAGAGAAGCATCTTCAAATAAATTTAATAACTTCCTACTCTCGAGCCAGATCTGGGTCAAATCAGCTTGCTCACATGAAGCCCATATTGAGAAGATAATTTAACAGAGGACCGTAAAGAGCAGCAGCACTGAATAGAAGTGGGATCCTGCCACTCCAAAAAAAGTCAGGTATCAGCCCTGTGCAATGAAGTAGCACACGGTTCAAATATGTTTTCCAGGAAAAGGTTACTCAGCAGAGAGAAATAATTACAGCAGAGTCAACTACTGCAAGATTCTATTCTCAATTATTCCAGATGCCAATGTTAGAAAAATGCAAAAGTACATATTCTTTAAAAGCATGAGGCAAATACAATACTACGAGGTACTTAACTGAAGCAGAAAAGATTTCACAGACTGTATTTGACCAGAGAATCTAAAGTAAACAGCAGGTAAGCCCAAGAGCAAATTTTTACTCTTTATCAGTCACTGGAAACAAGTTATTTTTAACTACTATTGGCCCAAGCCTGCAACGGCCATTCAAGAAATGAAAACTGGGTTTCCAAATCATATGTCTGCTAAATTAATCTACAAGGACAAAGGCTAACCTAACTTACATAAAATCTCTTTAGATGAGAAAACTGAGCAAGTTAATATGAAAGTATGTCTTCAAAGAATGAACTAGTTTTACCAGAATCCCTTCTGATTCATGCATTTTGCTTCCTCATCCCAAGGACATCACATCTACAGTCAAATAAAATTGTGATTTCTAGAAACACAACACAATAAAGGATGCTCTGAACAATCATTTTCAAAGTTAAATTTTCACAGCAGTAACTGCCACATATACAAAGGGATACCCCATCCTCAATGCTTTCTTTTTGCGTACCTCTCTGCCTACCGGCTCTTCGTGAATATATATAGTGAAATAATATAATAGTGAAATATATTATGTATAAAGTGTGGACAGTCTATGTAAAAAAGCAGAAACTGAACAGAAGAGAAATTCTGTACCCCATAGTATCTTTCTTTTCCAGCAATCTGGAGCTATTTTTAAGATACAGTTGTATAACTAAGTAGAATGATTTTTAGATTAACAGGGTCTATTTTTTCCCCCCAGATAAGAGGATAAAGTAATATTCCAGAAGAGCAGTCACGTAATCAGGCAACTTCACTTTGCTGTAATAAAAGTACAAGCGAAAACGTAAAACGCCGTAGGGATTTTTTTTTTTTTTCCTTTGTGGTTGGTTGTTTCTTTTTTCAAAAATCTAGATTTTAACCTGCTTCTCCCTTTTTATGAAGGTCATCTACAGCTTCCAATTCCATTTTCCAACAACAAGCACTTAACAGTGAAGACATTCAGAAATCAAATATCCCCCTAGGACCTTCATTAAAGTAATGGCTAAAGGAAAAAAAATACTATAGATGTCACAATATATCTGTCCTTCCTTTCTGAATCTGCAAGATACTCACGCCACAAATATAATCTACTTCAACAGCCACCGGATATCCCTCTTGCTGCCATTACTTCTTCATCCCCAGCCAGGGATAACTCCATAAAACCACCCTGAAGTAACTTGGCATGTAAGAACAGAAATCCACCTCTGCCCTCCAGCGAGAGAAAATCCTAGTTATTTATGTTCTCTGTAACAGAACATCCAGTAGCAGGAATATACCTAGCCCTCTACACTCCTATACCAAGACAGATAGAAGTTGTACTTTCTCAGGCTTATTTGCATTACCCCAACACTAACTTAGGCCAGGTGCCATCTCCAACACCAGCCTTTCCAGATTAGCTAGGCTGATGCCTTTCAGAAGCAAAACCACCTCATCTATGACATGAAGGGAAAAGGTGATGCATGTGATGAGAGACTCACACAAGGAGACCAGAGTAAAACCCGAGGGTTCTCACAGAGCGCTGTCATTCCACACAGTTAAAACTTTGTTGTTGACAAAGGTGTGTATCAACCCCTTAAACTTTATTCGTAAGCATAGGCAGAAAAATAGCCTACAAATTAACACCAAGTAATATGAGAAGATCCTGGCTATATTTTTAAGATCAGTATCCATTACTGGAAGTTTAATCCCTGCTCCTACTAAGACAGTCTTTAGCTTAAAAATATCATATTTAGGTTCACCTGGTACCTGTTCTGTTCACCATTAAGAAGTGCATCTCTTATCTTGGTTCACAAGCAAACCAAGAATAGCTCTTTAACAGGGGCAGCTGCTTTCAGCTTTATGCCAGGCTACACAGGTGTGGAAAAGAGGACATACCTTCATCTTCATTTTGTCTCCCAACCTCATACTCCAGCCCCATTTCCTCTACTGATTTCCCCCAGTTGAGCCTTACACACAGTAGCCCTCCTCCCAGTTTAGCTCTGCATTCTCACTTTGGCAGCCCTAGTCCAAACTCATAAAATAGAATAATTTAGGTTGGAAAAAGATCCTTAAGATCAAGTCCAACCATTAACCTAACACTGCCAAGTCCATCACTAAACCATGTCCCTAAGTGCCACCTCTACATGTCTTTTAAATACCTCCAGGGATGGAGCCCCAACCACCTCCCCATGCAGTCTGTTCCAATGCTTGAATATCCTTTAACGGGTGACTCTTCCAAGTATCACACAGGTTTCCATACAATAAAAGCACACGTGTGTGAGCTTTTACCCAGATGGAAAAATAAATCCTTTCATAGGCAGAAGCAGGTGCCATAAGCAGCCAGAGCAGTGAGGCTGCCACGGGTCCAGTGAGGCAGGAGGATACTGCTTGATGGCTTTCACACTGCTTCATAGCAAGACTGTCTCTGTCTATCTCCTTTGTTCCACTGCAGACGAAGGTCAAGCCAGGTCACCAAACACAGCCAGCTTGCTGCAGCACTGCCACTGCTACGTACCACTTGGAAGCGGTTAATGCACCACAAGCAATTTACTTAATACACTTTAGGAATGCCTGCATCAAGGAGTAATCCCTTCCAAGGGCCAGGAATCATCCGTAGGAATCCCCAAAAATTCATCTGCTGCCTCAAGAAAAATTCAGCTCACTGAGGAAGACTCTTCCCTTCAGATGCTGATCCCTAAACGGTAACAGAATAATTTGTTAATAGCAGCTTATATTCAACTGGAATAGGTCTGCTGAGGACCTAGCAGTCTTGATTTATGTAATTACTTACCAAGACTTGGGAAAAAGCAAGGTATTTAAAACAAACAAACAAACAAACAAACAAACCATAAAATAAATACACAAAAGAGCAAAATGTAATATTGCAGAAGTAGATCTAGCTCTTTATTTTCTAACTTTTGACATTCTTAGCTTTGTAACTGTACATTTCATTTACTATACAAGACCCTCTCCCTTCCATTAATGTTTCTTGGACACTTCAGGTCTTTGATAACACATCAACAGCCTACTCGACATGTAGGTCACCATCTGGAACCCAGCTCAGGTCACAGAGGATTAACCTTAAATTGGATCTGGGCACAGCTCTAGATCCTACAGAAGTCGTCACTTTTTATACTTGAAAAATTAAGCATCATTATCCTTACTTCCCAAACAAAGAACAGGAGGCAAAGTGTTACAACAACCAGCCCAATGT
This sequence comes from Tetrax tetrax, assembly GCA_009806455.1. Classification (NCBI taxonomy): domain Eukaryota; kingdom Metazoa; phylum Chordata; class Aves; order Otidiformes; family Otididae; genus Tetrax; species Tetrax tetrax. The sequence continues at coordinate 433,497 of WHYT01017294.1, forward strand.
CATTTAGTAAACCTTACCTGCTTCCTCTCAGTGCTCTCTACACTGAACAAAAAATACTGCCTACCCTAGTGCTCTACACATATTTTAAACTTCGCAAATTCAAGCAGAACAAAAAGAAGGAATAGACTGGGGGAAATGAGGGTAAGACCCACCTGAAATTCTCAGCACTTCCCTATAGCAACCAAAAACCTGATACTTGCCAAAGGAATTATGATATTCCTGTTACTAACTGAAACATTTCTGAAAGCAACAGCGGCAAGAAGATATGGAAGAGTTGCTGAATTCCATCTTACAACACTGATTACAATATCATAAATAGATGTGGAAAAACCTCAGTTTTCTTGTATCTGTTTTCCTGCATCATCTGACTTCCACCAATTTGACTCTAGCTTCTAACAATTTCTCTTTTTCAGACACACCTGTGAAGCCATGATACTAAAACCGATAATAACTGAGTGTTGTTTCATTTCTAATACACAACTTCTCTATAGCATAAAACAAAGAGGGATGCACATTTCTGTAACACCCATAAACAACCCTCCCTCCACGACCTCCACCTTCTCCAAACATGCTCTGAGGACTTAATTTTGCTTTTTTTGGAGGACAGTTGATAGTCTGAGCAAATGTGAATAATACACTGGTAAAATTAGCAGTGTTAATTCAGGAGCTATATTTAGAACTAAATCTCACACTCTTAGGAGGATTTCTGTACTGTAAAATACAAGTACAAGCCTCTCCTCCAGAAGAGAACTATACTTCCTTATATGTCCACCACCAACGAAGCCACAAAAGACAATTTTAAAGGGTGGACAAAAAAACCTAACCTCATGCATTTTACCATCTGAATAATGTTACTCTGAGATTTTCCTGGATTATATATGCAGATCTTAACACCTACCAGTGTTCCTTCACCTTCTAGCAGTCTGTCTCTAAAGTAATGTTTGTTACATACTGTTCATCTGAACCTGTATGTCACTTTTTTAACAAATATTCTGAAAATTGAAGGCCATTTGTGTCCTTTGAAAAGGCTGTCTGAAAGATCTGATTTTAACTATAACCTGAGCTTAAACAAACAGATACCATATTAGGAGAGAACTGCATAATGCCCAGTACAGTCTTTTATCCCAGCTTTTCCTAATGAAAATATTTAGCTTTGCAAATACTTTCTTAAAAAAAAATTAACAGCAGTTTATTACTTCTCCATTCTTTCACTGGCAATTCACTTCTAAAAAAGTTATTGTTTTTCCCCCCGCTGCCTGTGCCAGAGAAAAGATAGAGTTTAATGCCCTGACATTATCATGATTTAGAAAATTGTACGAGTTAGTACACTAATTAAATGAAAATGACAAATCCAACTAAATCATAATATGAAGAAAATGTAAGTCATTAGTTATGATAAATTCTTTAAAAGAATGTTTCTCATCCTGAAAGTCTAAAAGTTCATCTGCCAACTTATATATACGTCAGGCACATTTGGTCCACCAAATCCATCCTCCCTGGTATGAAACACAACACATGCTACAAACAATATTAACAGTCTCAGCTTAAGACTTGATCCACTGTAGAGAACAGAACTGTAATGGAACTCCAACTTCCATACTTGAGATAATTTCTGTAGTCATTCAAGATAAAACATGCTAAAGCATTCAATAAACACAACCCCCCTTCCTTTGGGGCTTGATCACCTTAATTCTAAAAATCAGTTTGGCATTTCAACTCCCAACAGCGCAGTTTACCTAGCACCTAAATGGGATGCTGATTCAATGCCAACATGCCTCCCTGAGTACCCACGGAATCTTCATCATTACTGAGGTAGTGCTGAAGCCTTCATCTTTAAACAAAGCATATCATATGATGTAAGAATTGCAGAGTTATTTTAAGTATTGCTACTTGTAGTGCTATGCAGTCTTCTGAGCACTAACTCCTAGACAATATTAAAACAGAAGAGGGATTCACTGTTTACAAACAACAAGCTTTATCACAAACAACCAGAATTAACATTTTCCTTCAAAGAGTCTGGTGATCACATCTCTCTGTGCCCCAAGAAAATCAGAAGACAGTCAGTTTTTATGTCTATCTTGTTTTCCGATGTGCAGAGTTATGAGTACAGAGCCAGAGGTGGGAGAGCAGAGAATGTTTCAATTGCTGCCTTTGATAATGGAAAGAATTTCATGTTTATAAATTTATTTCCAGTTGTTGGCTCATATATTTGGATATTTATAGCACTCATCATTATGGTATCCAAGCACATTAGTAGTGCTTTGACCCATCCAAAACTTTTTTCTTCTCTGCTCTCCAATCCATTAAGAAACACCTCAGTTGTGGTATTCCTAGCACAACATGTTCCAGAAATTAAAAATAGAACTTTTTAAAAGCTAGACTCAATTTCAGATTGTACTTTTTGATAAAACAAGCAGGGAATATACAAGCTTGATAAAACAAGCAGTATATCATAAAAGCTGGTGCAGGAGAAAACAGCTTACCAGGACCTGCTGTCTAGCTCTGAAAAAGTCATCTCCAAAACCACTAGCTCAGAGAGTCTGCATTGTCTACTTACAGCAATTATTTAAATAAAAAAAAAATAAATTTGTCTAATTATGTTAATAATTGAAGTAATCTTTCACCCCAGAGAAACACTAGAGAGTCATTTTGCGCATTGCAGTATCAAATATGTTCTCCAGCGTTACCTAATAGCGCCAGTAAATCCCTAACAGAGCAAACTGTAACAGCGTTCAGCCCACATCCAAGCTACCAGGATGAAATCTGAAACTCCGCAAGGCAGAGCAATTTTAGAAGCTACACAGAACTTCACATCACCACTCAAGTGGGAGAAGCCTATTAAAGCACTTCAGCTTTAGAAGAGAGGTTAATACAAATGATTTTTGGTAAGTCAAAACTATCATGCTTTACATTCCATAAAATATTTTTATAATCAACCATTGCTGAATTCCCTTTCACATCTTGGACTAGCACTTATAGGCAGATTAGCCACAATTACAACATGGAAATGATGGAGCAGTGGAAACAGAACTGTATCAGTAACATAACTGAACACTGAATGCAAGAACAGCTTCTTAACAGAAACCCCAAGTATTTTTTATGTTGTCTTTCTGTACTTTAGATTTTTTAGATTTTAGTTTATATTCTCACTCGTTAAAGGCCAAAAAGACTAATGATGTTAGAAAAATGAGCATGGCAACGATGTTGTACATATATACACATACACAAACTCCTATATAATGCATATTAATTAAACTAGCTCTATAAGCACATACAGAAGATAAAGTAAGTGATTTAACTGGCTGGACACACCAGTAAGTTTCAGTGGAAGAAATAATAGTCCATGCTTCTTTCAGTCTGACACATGACTTCTGAAACACAGAGCTCCACTGCATGTGTCATCCTCTCCATCAAGTTCCACACCTACCTCCCAACAGCTGGAATAATACCCACCCATGTAAACAACAATCTAATCAATGTTCTTCAACTTTTACAGTAAATTAAGGGTATACTACTCCCATGGGAGTACAGTACTCCCAGATACATATAAACAAGAGCTCTTGGCAGTAAGTCACATGGTTTATGTTTAAAGTAAATATTCAAACACATTCATAATATTCCTACCTACTCTCAAACTCCAATTTCATTCCAAAATTTCAGAAGTACTTATTTAAAAGCTTCTGAATTTTTCACATTGTTCATCTCCTTCCAAAATATTCCATCCCCATTTCCATAAAGGATTAAATAAATTTTAATTTCTAATAAAAAATAAATTAAACTCATGGGTAAATATGAAACCTGCAATTCTTGCTATTCACTCACTATATCTACATACATACTGCATCTTCATAGCCTGCAAAACTTTCATTATATCACCTACTGCTGTTAGTCTCAACATGTAGGAAAACAACGCAACTCTCCTAGACCTCATTTTACAAAGGAAAACGAGAAAAAAAATCAGCAAGAAAAGAAGCACAGAACTATTACTGCACCACCTCAAAAACATTCTAAAAGCAGAAATCCCACCAGTATAAAAATCAAGGTCTGTTTCTTCTCTTATTTATATTATATATTATTCTTTTTAAACCAAAAGATTACTCTCAAGACCCAAGTTTTACAAGAACTGAGCCATCAGGAACATCAGAAGTTACAACAAAGACCATAAAACAGGAAGTCTGGTCAGAACCAACCTTTCCCCACTTTCCTTTTTTTAAAGGAACTGACACTGAAGGAATAGAAAAGTAACCAACTGGAGCAGTTGTGTACATAAAGTTAATCCAGCTGAGCATCCTGTACTGAACTCCTCTACCACAGTCCCCTCAGCATCAGGGAGTAAGACCATCTGAATACCTGGCGGAGGTGAGAGATTTCATGGAAAGATCTGAATGTGGAAAGCATACCTATCCGGCGGATGACTTCAAGTCAGATTTGCTCTCCCTCTCTTCTCCCTCACCCTCATGAAGAGAGAGGAGATAGGGCAGTAATGAGACCTGACCAGGAATACTGAAGCTGGTGACATTCATGGGAGTTGAAAGGAGAGAGAAAGTAACGTAAGATCAAATTCAGACCATGTGTCACAGGAACAGCACGTTTCCAGTTCTACAGAAGTCATGAATCACTTCACTCAGGATTTTTTTGAAGCTATATTAGACAACAGATACCTGATCAACCTCCACAAAAAGTAATACTGTTTTCTTCATGAGGGATTTTTTTTTTGGTCATGAGTATTTTTTCTCCTAGTCTAGATAGGACAAAAAGAGTTGTCCTTCCACAAGCAGCATCATCCAGCAGAACAAACTTTACCAGTGTAACTTATAAAATTAAATTATTTCCAAGATCCTATGTCCACCAAATAGCCAATAGCCTGGCCTTCCATACGGTTCCAATCCAGAATGATTCTTCATGGATCTGTGACATCAGATTCACATAAGCATGAAAATAACCACGTTCTGGGGGCTAATCCTTATACTCTGAAGATAATAGCTTTTTTTTTTTTTTTATTCTCCTCCCAGATGGAAAGTAGCTACACTCTATACCAACAGAACTTGTTTATACATAAAAGTAGAAAGTCACATAGCATTTAAACATCCTAATTCACAGCTCAGTACCTATGCAAGTTAATTCTAGATAGTGAAATTTAATTTACACAAAGCACTAGTGTGCTTTACACACACATTTGGCACAGTAATAAATAAAGGCTGATTTTAAAATTATTGCTTTTAAGAATACAATTAAAACAAAGTTAAATATTATTCATTACTAAAGCATCTTTTATCTAAAAAAAGAAAGAAAAATTCAGCACGTTATTTGAATTAATAGTCTCTACATTTTTTTCAACTGGACTTCTTTTGCCTATTAAGATTTCTCTAACATGTGAGGAGAACCACAACTGATGATTATCACTGGTGCCCCAGTGAATCCACCTCCCTTCTATGTACTCTGAACATTATTTTTAATTCAATTTTAATTAGGTCAGCTTGAAAAGTAAAACCTTACCATCACTCCCAACAGCAAAGTATAAGCACATAGGAACAGCTGATACAGTGAGAAAGAAAACAGTACTTTGAATCGTATCACTTCTCAAAGGAAAAGCTTACTCCAAAAATGTCTCTCACTCAGTTAAAAAGTGTCTGTTTCTTTAGAATTTGTGCATAAGATAGAACAATAAACTAAAATCCTGTCCAAAATATCTAGGTGTTCCTACAGTAAAACTTATAAATGGGAAAACTAAAAACCACTGAAACCACTTCATATAAAAAAAATGCCATTGTTTAAATCAGTCTAGAAAGATTGTTCTATTTTTAAACAATGCAAGATATTTTTAGCCTTTGACAGTGACAGGTTAACCTCTGATGGAAAAGGATGTGCCACTAAGAGTTTATCATAGTTCATACAATTTCAGAAACACACACAGGATGTTCAGTCTTCTGATTCACAGGTCAGCATCAAGAATAAAATCATCCTGTATACTTAAAAACAGCAGCCCAGACAGAGAGAGGCATACATTTTTCTTCAAAGCAAGATACATCAAATATGTGTATATATATATACACACACACACACACACACACACACATACACACACACACACACACACATATATTTTAATTCTGTTTTATAATATCCAGACTTGCTAAAAACTACAGGAGGTAATGCTGAGCCAGTACTCAGCTTTGGCCAGGAAAAAAACATAACCCACAACCCACCCATCCCACCGCCCCCAAAAACGTAAATATATAAATGGCAAATAGCTAAATTTATTGGCTACACCTTTCCTGGTGGTAGCAGACAAAATAAGGGACAACAATCAGAAACTGTGGCTTGGTAAGTTCAGGCTGGACAGTAGGGAAAAATTCTTCAAAAGGACATCCTATAGCATTGGAACAGGTTACCCAAAGAGGCTGAGGAACCTGTCAAGGTTTTCAAAAATCAGCTGAAGCCATGGCTGACTCAGTCTGTGTTGGTGACTGGTCTCTGTTGCTGAGCAGAGCTGGAAACAGTGACCTCTAGCAGACTTTTCCAAACCACATTTCTATGATTCCACAGCATGAAAGCATCCAGTGCAAATTCTTTCTCAAGAAGATTAAAATCCTTATTGATTTTGCATTTAAAAAAAAAATGAATTAAAGTATTTGGTTCCTATTTTCTTTTCAGATGAGCTAGACCGTGGCATTTAAATCATTAAGCACCAAGTGAGCTGCAAGGAGCCAACCTACATCCAAGTAGAACTTGCCACAGGCATTCAACGCCAGGTGCATCGTACAGAGGTGATAGTCATGTCACAGCTACATTATCTGGCAAGATGAAAGCAAGATTTTTTTCCCACTTCCATCCCTTTTTCAGAGCCATATTGCCAAGGAGAGTATGCTGTGATCTCAGAACGGGAATGGGATTTCTTCTAGGACAGTAAGCTGATGGGGAAAGAAAAGGCCTTCTGCAATTCCTTGAATTTGACAGCAACATGCTTACAAGCTTTCTGTTCAATGCCACAAGAGTTAAAAAACTAAAATAAATATCCATCCAGTCATCTCGAGGAATAAGAAACACATTGTAATATAAAGATAATTAACAATGAGGGAGATGCTAATTTATGTAATCCATAAATGTAACAAGTTACTAACACCTGCCAAGTGTATTTTATTGTTACCACTTTTTCCTATTGCAAGGATTAAGTGTTTGGAGCAACAGCAGCACAGAGACTAGCGCGCAGAAGAGGATACACTTCCTCAACACCACAGAAACAGCAGACATACACTAAACAAGAAGAAATTGACCTAAAATTAGAAAAGATATTCCTGTGTCTTTTACAAGAGTCTTTGTGTTTCTACTAATTTGACAGAATCAGACTACTAACAGAGTCTTTGGTGTAGTTCACCACCACACTAACACTGCCATCCCAGTTTACAAAACCAAAATAATTTCTCATAGAACTACAGTGATTCTGCATTATATTTAAAAAAAAAAAAAAAAAGCACACCCAATTTACAATTCTCTTTATCAAGCCACCTACTAAAATACCATATCTATGGAAAACGTCAGTCTGGTTTTCACTGTTGTTAGGAGAAACTTAGAAAAAGCAGCACAGAGGACTGCTGTCTGAGAGAAGGTTTTTGCATGAGAGGGAATAAAACACATTGCATTTTTTATGGCAAATCATCTTTCTTCCTTTAAGAACATATATAATTTTGTTCTTACATATATACCTGAATAGCCTTCTGGTATTTTTTCTTGCTCTTTCTAGTTGATAGATTTTTTTGAAAACAATACACATTCATACACAGAAGATACTGATTAGATTCACGCAAGTAACACTTCCTACTAGAGTTACCTCGAAGTCTTTTTCTGAAAAAAAAAAAAAAAAAAAAAAAAAAAAAAAAAAAAAAAAAAAAAAAAA
>WHYT01017294.1:495744-596715 GCA_009806455.1 Tetrax tetrax
AACAAGGGGTCAGACTAGAAGCACTGCCAAGGAGGGAGTGGGAACACACAGGCACACTTATGGTGCCTAGCAGCAACTAGATAGTAACTAGGCTTACTCCTACTGCCAAATGGCACATTAAGGCAGATTTTAAACTTGAGATAGGCATAAATCTCTGCTGGTTTCATTCTGGAGGACAAAAATCTGTTCAACTAGCAGAACGCCGCGTTCAACACAGCTAGATAAAAAGGCAGCAAAATCCTTAGACTGACACAGTATGTAATAAAGGACTCAGTCCCCCGATTTCTTTTCTAGGAAGTATCTAAAACAAGAACTTAAATTCATAACACACTTCGTAATTTTTATACAGACAGCAGTTAGCTGTAGTTATTTAATATCAATCCAATTATGAAACTCCTATCCTTGTCAGGAAAGAAAGAGTTTGCTTTCATTTCATCACTGATAGGAGTGAGACCGGGAATTCAGACCAATTGTTGATGGCACTCCTGTGAGTTTTCTGCTTCCAGATAGAGCATTTGCATAAAACAGAACTTCAAAATACAAACTGCAGATGTTTCTTATTCCACGTTTGGCACGCAGACTACATATATTACCTCATGCCTGCTACACTGGCTTGCCTCTTTGTCTTTGGACTCAATGCACTATTCACCCCATAGAAACACAAAATGATATTCTTAGTTTCCATTCACTTCCGTATAGTTACAGCAGAGGAAGAGAAGGCTACCTTTTACACTTGGAAAGTTTATCACTTACAATACGAAGAGGGGAACGTCTAGGAAAATAAAACACATTAAGTTATGCTTAAAGTTAATATAAACTTCGAACAGCAACCCCTTAGGACATGCAGTCAGTTCCTAGAGCCTGTTAAAAAGCTGCACGCTTGTAGGTAATTAGCAGAATTCTTCTCCTATCAAAAAAAGCTTATGATCACAGATTATTAACTATGTTTCAGCCCTTCTTGCAGCTTAGCTTTATTGCTATTCAAAACCATGATCAGGTAAGTTTTTCTCCAAATTATTTGTCATTCCAGCATGGTTCTTACAGAATTATCTCTGTCCTCCCTCTTTCTGTTTAAATAGTTAATTCAGTCTCCTCTACGCACAGGAAAAGTGAAGTAATCACTGCTGCCAGAACGAGTTAAAAGAAAATACTAAATGGTTTTAAGCAGTTCCCACACTTACCGAAGCAGATCAAATAGAGGAGTCTAGCAGTCTTACTTTTTTCAAAAGAGAGCATAATTTATCTCCTAATTGTAACTAGATATCACACATAAAGCTATCCCCAACACTAAAATAAATGGTGAAGACAGAGACCAAGAAAGAAAAAAAAAAAAATCACTGAAACATTTTTCTCAAGTATAACACCACTAGAATTTTTTCCATCATTTTCCAAAGAGGTCAAATGTGCATTTTGCACACAATAGGATCTACTTTAGTATGGATTCAGCACAGACCAAGCCTCCAGACTACAGTGTTAGTGCACACTAACAAAAGTATGCACGTCACGTATGGTAGTTTCCACATTGTTACATTTGGGTTAAAAGGGTGAAATTCTAGCTTCACTTAAGTCATTAGAAGATGTTCCTCACAAACTTCCAGTTAAAAAAAAATCCTGCACACCAACAACTCTACTTAGGATACTTCCAGTCAAAACCAGCACTACTTGTGTTTCCATCTTCAAAACTACAATCACTTTTGATGTAAAGATTTACATTACAACCATTCCACCCGACCCACACAAAAGCCCTTGTTCAATCAGTTTGGTATTTCAGGTGACAAAGTGAACAGAAAGAGGTTAAGATCGCAACTGTTAGATTTGTTTTCCATAAAGTCTCTGGCAAAAGTGATAAAAGTTTTAAGTAACAGTATTTTCAATGCCTTTTAGGGCTTCTAGCTGGGTCACTATACTCCCACTTTGTTTTATTACTCACATAGCCATCACACCTTTGATCAGCATTAGTCACCGAAGGTTTCTACAAAGCACCAATTCTCACCCATAAGACGTCTCCAAACGTTCATAATTGCCAAGAGGTATAAATAGCTTTGCTGTAGAGTAGGCATTCAAGAGAGAAGATACTATCTTTTAAAGAAATACAGACTTTAAAAAAAAGCCTTTCTTATTTCAAAACAGTTTTACAGTTTTAAAAGTTGCAGCTTTCCACACCATCTGGAAACTATGCTAGAAAAGGAGTAAAGCAGACATTAAAAACATAAGGATACCTTATAAGGAATCTCAGATCTGACTCCAGGACGATTCAAGAATGTTTCTTGTCTGAATACTACACCACCGGCATCTTAACATATGAGGAAGCTGAAAGTTTGAAAAGCATCGTTTTCTTTTCTACTTGGGTTTGCTAAGTCTACTTCAGGTATTTTAATCCATGAAGAGGCAGCACAACTTTTCCTAGACACTGCTTGCACTGCTCTTCCTCAGCAAGACTGACACAGTCTCCTACCACCTCTCCAGTCATTACCCGTTATTCTGGACCCGTTTCAACCTGTATGCAAGTCCACTAATTGGCGGAAGCTACACTGCCCAGTGGAATTAATGTCACTTTTTCCTGATCCTCTCTCTTAATCTTCCTTGGCCTTCATGGTAAGTCTGAGGATTAACTATGTACTTCCCGGTGTCATCAGCAGTAGCAAAGCAAGACTGTGCTAGGAGATTTTTCCACTATCCATCAGCTGACTAAAGAGCCAGCCCATTTGACTCCAGGTACTCCGCATCCACCTGACACCAGCATTGATCCTTCCTGCAGCGATGTCTCACATTAGGGTCAGGCAACTGTAAATCCCTCCTTCAGTATTTATTTAACTTTCTTATTCTCCTGGTCCAGCTCCCCAATTAGCCTGCCGTAAGGTTGAACAAGTGCTAGACTGGGCACGTGGGGAGCAGTAAGGAGACATGAGCATAGATACACAGAAGGGTGGGAGCAACTGCCCACTAGATTATCCTAGCTGTAAAATTAAATCATGCCCTGCAACCCACCCTCATTCACCCCTTCAGGCAAAAGGAGTTCACTTGTCACATCTTCCCACATTTCAGGGGCTATCATACCTTGAAAGAAAAAAAAAAAAAAAAAAATTTCTCAACACTTGCCCTTCTTTCATCTGTGTTAATGCCTCCTTTTACAGAGGGGCTTGATTCTGGAAAAACAGCAAACATCCCTAGGCAACAAGGACAGAAAGGCACGGTGCCCCTTACGGCACGGCTGGCTGCAGAGAAATAGGTCACTTGAGCGCAGCTGTGCAATCAATAGGATGTTCAAGTCTGGGCAACCAAGCCAGATGCTGCAGAGAACGGTGCCCGGGGAAAGCTAGCATCCTCACAGGGGATTCCACCAGGCTCAGCAGTTTCAAGGCATATGAGGGATGATGAGTCAGGACTACCACAAACCTAAGCACACTTGGAAGCACATTGACACAAGTTATTCCTTGCTGCATGTTCTCCTCCTCTTCTCCAGCCACCCACCTCTGGGTCTCTGCAGCTGATCCGCAGTCTCCCACGTGCCACATGTAGAACCTCCTCAGCTTGCCCTCGACAGCAAGAAACTCCAATGTGGGAGACCAAGACAGAAACCAGAACCTTATACTTCAGTACACCTTCCCCAGTGTTGGCAGGAATAAACTTCAGGGCTACATATATTATTATTCCAGGTCTCCCAAGAAAGAAATACTCAAAACATAATGGCTTTCTTCTTCAGAAGTTGTACCAGGTGCAGGTGCCCAGGTGCCAGTGGAGGGCTGCAGGGAGGCCTCTGTGAGGAGAGGCCGGGGCTGCAGTAAGAAACCCAGGTTTTGAATCACACGGCAAATACATTGAACATGTTTTAAGGCTAATCACAACCACAATGAGACTGTTTTATTGTCATTGTACAATTTCACATTTGGCCATCTGAGAGACTACTGAAAACTAAAACCAAGTCAGCACTTTTTTAGCCAAAAAACAAGGAGCACGTTGACAATTTGTTTAAGTCTCCAACTATTAAGCCACAGGCAAGTTGTATGATAAAAACAAGCGTCCAAAGAGTACAGAAGGCAGAGAAGTTGATGCTGAACAAGTGTAGTACTACTCCTCTTTTCCTTACTAACCTGTCTACAACAAACAGGCTTTGCTCCCATCAATGGCAGATTATCACCTCTGGCTACAACCTCAAGTCATGCAAGAACTACTTGTTTTAGGAGGCTTTCAGCTATTCTTACCACCGTGCACTGTTACTGTATTCAGCAACTTTTCCATATTTTGAAATGCATGAGTCCTTTAACAGGTATTAAATGGTGTCTAAAATCTTAGCATAAATAATTTGCAACTGTAACAAGCAGTATTTGGTGGACATAAATCCTACACATTCTTTGGAGAAAATACAGGTGCTCTTATCCTAACTAGCGCTCTCTTCACCGCCAGCACCTAGTGCAGACATGATGGCTCAGGCTGCTTTTCACTATCTACTTACTCTGTACAACTGTTTAAAATTAATGCACTCTTCTCAAAAATCACTGAACTAATTACTACGTCCTTTAATAAAAGTTTTAAAAGCACAGAATTGCTGAAACCACAGGTCTATATTTGGTCAGTAAATGTTTAACATATAAGAGATTAAAACAATTGCTAATCCCTAAGACTAACAATATAATACACCCTTACACTGATCATTCTTTTTGTGCTAAGCTGTTAACACATTCATGTTTTGTAAGCATTAAAAAAGTGGATACTATGTCTATAAAAATGAATTGCCTGGAGGGAGGGGAAGAAAAAAAAGGCATTGTTTTTGAAGGGAAGTAACTCCTGTTCACCACTACTCAAACAAAATGTCATTTCACGTCATTGCGATCTGCGAAAGATAGCAAAGGCCATTCTGGCAGCCAGTCTTGCAGCTGGAACATGACATTTTTAAGTTCGGGTAACCAATCTCTACAATGCACCATATACATACTTGTGTGTATGTATATATATATATACACACACTTATAACTGGCAAACAATGTGAAGTCTACCCTACCTTACCATTTATTGCCTTGCCTAGCCTGCAAAGATAAACCTTCCTTCTCAGGATGTCCTGAGAGTTGTCACGTCCCCTCCAATGGCAGGCTAACAAAACTGTTAGAGAAATAAAGCCATTAGATTTCTGTCCCCTCTCCACCCCAAAGGATGAAAGAGAGTGTCATCAGCCCCGTCCTCCCCATCCTGGCTGTGCTGTGAAGCCACCTACGAACTCCATGGGTACCTCAAGGAGGCAGCGTCTCGCAGGCCTTACAATGTGTTGCAACCTTACTGCTGCTGCCACTTTGATGGTGACATCATTAAATAATCTTTCAGACCCACACGTGTTGCGCTTACCGCCAACAAGGGTTAAGCATGAGAACACACGCGACTTCTGGGATTTGCCTTACAAACAAATCACATTGCCAGGGCTCTAGGAGTAGAAGACGCTACTATTTTTAGGGAGTGTCAATCACAACCCTTTGAGTACCTCACTTCTAGTTTTCACCACTTCTTGCTTTCGTCACCTAAACAGCTATTACCAGCTACATTTCAGTAGTGGTCAACTACTGATAATACGGGACCACGGAGAAAAGCTTGATTAGAGGTGGTACAGTTTGGTGTAAGTAGCAAATACATGTTATTTCATTTTAAGGTGTGTTTGTTTCACTTTCCAAGGCATCTGTGGACACACATAGCCTAAATGAATAACTGTATGCCCCAGAGGAACACCACATCTAGATGAACACTTTCATAGTCGTAAGAGAGTATTAACCTACTGTGCATTTCAAAGGATGGACGAGATGAATAAGCAACAGGTTTGAAAAGCTGTATGCCCTTCACTGCACTTATTTAAATTCCTGCAGCATAGTGGGTAACCGCCGTCTTTATAGAGGTATAAACTATGCTGCAAGGTTTTCATAAACAATTAGACGTGCGGAAGACAACTGAAAGACTAAGTCAATCATATACATTCCAAAGCCAGCAATTTAATTTTTCAAGACAGGTACTGAGACTGTAAAAAGCTGAGTTTATTTTGCATAGGCAAACTTTGTCATTAAAACCACTGGTTAAACAAGAAGCACCTATCTGGAAAAAAAATCTCAGTGGCATGCAAAGAAGATAGCACTTTTTTTTTTCCCCCCTCTCTCACAGAGAATGCACTCCTATTGAACTGAAAAGCAAGAACAATTTGGAAATTACAAGAGGGAACAAAACTGAAGGCCACAAATTAAATACTCCCCAAGAAGTGTCCTTACCTGTTACATATTAAGAAAATGAGAATTAATTTGCATATGTTACTGAAAATCTGATCAGTCCCCTGTGAAGCTATAGGATTCTTCAGTGGGCATCTAGCTTTGTAAGGGAATTCTAAGATTTCAACAAAAATAGGACTTCTAAATACCCATAGCCATAGATAATTAAAATACAACTAGCAAAATAGAATCCTTTTCAGTAATACACACAGCTTAACAAGAATTAGCAGGTCATTAACTGTTATGCTCCTATACCAATATTTAAAAAGACAATCAGAACCATAGCAAGTAGTTGCCACTAAAGAATTAAACATCTTTTGGCAAAAGAAAGATTCCTTCAGCTTGAAAAATAAATGCTTAAACTTCTGCTTCCTAGTAGGATGTTCCTGTTCTGTTACAAAATACTTTTCCCATGGACAGCTTCCTTCTCAAAAAATAAAAAAAAAAATAAAAAAAAAAAAGAAGCTATCCTGGCAAAAACAGCCATCATCCCTTTATTAAAATACCTGCATGGAGCTAATTAACTTCTTCTTTAGAGGGATTACCAACCTCCTGAAACAGCTTCTCCCCCCTTGCAGAGTAAGGCAGATGAAGGATGGGACTACCATGTTGGAAATTATAATACACAGATCATATCTCAAGGTTAAACCTTTATCTACTTGCTTTCTAATTAACCACTACCTTCTGTTAGTCTATCTTATCTCAAATTAGAGATTTTTCTACAAGTTTTGCTACCTTACACTTCTACTGCTTAAAGATAAATGTACATTTTGAAGTTCATATTAACCCTGAGTATTTAAAGGAAAGAGGGGATGGGAGAGGAAATGAAAGCAATACACAAAATGAATTCTCAAATCTTAAAGACAATTCTGACAAACAAGCAAAAGTAAAACATTCATCCAATAACCGACTGATCAGAATTGCTAACAAATTGAACACAGTATTAAAATGCTTTACTTGAGCCCAAACAAAAGGGAAGACACTATAACGAATGGCACAACGCAAAGTTTTCAGAAACAAATGAAAAACAAATACAAACAATCTTTGTAATTGTCTGAAGCACAGTGTGTGCTTGTGATATAACCTTCTAATATTGCTGCCCCAAACACAAATAATCAAGAACTGAAACACCCTAAATTCCTGCAGTTTCCATCAAACTAACTGAAATCTCTGCACCTAGTGTTCGGAATACCCAGTATCTTTGCAAGCTGCAGCACAAAGATAATGTAACTCCATTCTTCCGTGGGAAGCATTAAAAGAAAAAAAAAAAAAAGGGCAAAAAAACACCCCCTCGCAACACTTCAACAAGGCAAATGCAAATGTTTTATACATAGAAATTAATAATAATAGTACAGAAAAAAAAAAAGGAACAATGTCTTCTTTCACATTATAGGGACTGAACATTAGACTCCTTGTAGAGATTCAGGCAGCTGCTGAGGACGTCTCAGCAGCTCTTGTTATTTGCAAGAAAAACCTCTGTCAGTAGAAAGCAAAACACCCCTGTCATGTAAATATGTCAACTAACTGTACATGCATTATGCAGTCCTATTTTGCAATCCCAAAATTAAAACATGAATTCTAATTTCTGAAGGAAAAAAAAAAATATTCCAATAGTTAAAAAACTACTCCAACAGTTGTAACAGCAGAGCCAAACCACAGACTTTTACAGTGATCGATTACCTCAGTAAGCCAAAATATCCCAAAATATTTGCAGGAATCTGCCAGAGTAAAGCAGGTGACACAGGTGATGACACACCCTGAAAAGGGCATCCGAAAGAGCCGGTACCTGGCCTTACCTGCCCCAAAGCAACGCTCGGAGGGCTCTGCAAGCGATTCCCTTATTTTCCTCTTTCCCTCCGCCGGCTCTGACAGCCGTCACGGCGGAAAGTCAGCCCGCCGCCGGCAGACAGGCTGTCTCCCCAGTAACGACCTCACCCCCAGCGGTAAAAATTTCACCGTCTCCCTGCCAACCTGCGCTCTAATTAACTCGGAGACAGAAAAGTAGAGCAAAAAAAAAAAAAAATAGGACTCGAACGATTTGTTGCGGTCTAAATTTAAAAAGCAAGAAGTGAAGCTCGCTTTCAGCCTCTGCCTAAGGGTATACTAACAAACACGGGGTGGGGGGGGTGAAACAAGGGAGCCGATTATGTAGGTTAAGCTCAGCTTTTATCATCCGCGGCGAGGTCCAGCTAAGCACACACCGAGCCTCTCGGATGGCCGGCCCGCTGCCACCGCCGGTCGGGGCCGAGGCGGCGGCGTCGGGCCGGCCCCCGCGCACTCTCCGAGAGGCCCCGCCGCCACGTCCCCCCTTCACAGAGCCGGGCGTGAGGGGCTGCGGTAACGCTTCCCGCCCGCCGTGAGGAGGAAGCTGCTCCCCCAGACGTTTCAGCAAGAGCGAGCTGAGCCGGGGGGAAGAGGGAGAAGCTCGGCCCGCCCTCCCGCCCCACCGCCGCTACCCCACCGCCGCTACCCCACCGCGGCGGGGCCCTGGTGCCTTTCCCGCCCCGCCGGGACGCGCAGGCGGGGCCGCCGGGGCTCCTTACCCGCCGCCTTGTAGCCGCGCAAGCCGAGATGAGGGTGCAGCCCGCCCCACATGGTGCCGGGCTGGGCCGGGGGGTGGCCGCCGCTCTCCGGCGGCGGCGGCGGCGGCCTGGATGGCCGGCGGAGGCGGCCGCTTCCGCTGCCGAGGGAGGTTAGCGGGGGGCTGCCGCTGCCGCGGCGGGGGAGGCTGCTGCCTGCCCCAAGGGCGCCGCAGCCATGGTGCCGGGCTGCGACCGCGGAGGGCCGTGGGACCTCGCCGCCCCCTCGCCGGAGACAAAACTTGCGTTACTGCGCTGCCGCCGGCGCTATGAGCGGGGCGGAGACAGGGGCGGGAGCCGCGCTGGATGCTGCTCCCGCTGCCGCTGCTCGGGGGCGAGACGCTTACATAACCCGGCCCACAGGGAGGGGGCCCGGGGCGAGCGGCCGCGGGGGGAGAAGTAGCGGCAGGCCCGGGGTCGAGTCCGGTCGGCCCAGCCCGGCCCGGCCCGGCCCGGCCCAGGCCGCGGCCCCGCAGTGTCCAGCGGAGCAGCCCCCGCGCCCCGCTCAGGCGCCGGCGGGGCCGCAGAGGTGGTTTGGGCGCTCCGGTTTGGCTGGGGGTTGTTAACTTACTCCTCCGGCTGCCTCCGAGGCCGCTCGGGCCGGGAGCGAGCCCCCGGCGGGTGAAGCCCGCCCGCTTCACCCGGGATCGGGGAAGGGGACAGTTAGCAACGGCGTGTAACTGTCATCAGGGTACGAACTTAATTGAAAGCACTTCATTTGGTGTAATTGAAAAGAAAAGTGAAATGCCTCACTGCAGAATTACAACATGTGAAATAACCAGGGCCAATATGTTCAGACTTAGTAAAGTTTACAATAAAATCACCATTTTCCTGTACTTTTAGTAAGAAAACAAAGTGGAAAGAAAAATAATTGTAATGTTCATTTGAATGATCAGTTCCACCAAAAGATTCCTGGTATCATCATAAAGTTTAAACCACAGGACTGGAAACAAAATGCTGCTGTCAGCAAGAATTCAAACCCAGGAAGAGGCTTCTCCCCCTCCAAGCTGCTCTGAGTCTGCTCCAAATACCTTGAGAGAGAATTCTGCAACAGCAGCCTTCGTGTTACTGTTGTTTGCAGCTGCAGCCCAGTGGTAAACGACCTTCTGAGTAAGCGTACCCTGACTCGATCAGCGTTGTCAGGCAAAAACATAAAGAGAAGGAGGAGATACTTGCACAGCTTCTAACTTCAGTGTAACCATCCCAAAATTACAAAACCCACCGCCACCAAAATAAGAAGAGCAAGGCTTTAGACAGCATTGCAGAGTATGATGGATGTGACAGCATAAGGAGGTGAGGTGAAACAGGAGCAGTTCTGTGTTCATGTGGAAGCATTCACAATCAATAAATAAAATCTGTTTGCAAACACTTCCTGCTGACCTGATGCATTTTTAATTAGTAGCTGATGATCACAGAAGAGCTTTTATCTGTTTGGAAAGTTATATGTTACATTTCAGCACAAGTTATATTTTATTTATGCCTAGCTAGGCATTCATAATGTACTCGGTAAAAGAGAGGCCTCAGAAATACTGGAATGAGCACGTAGAAATGCTTCACATTATTATTTCATCCTCTTTCTTATCCATACAAAGCCCTTATGTACTCAGTGAACACCTGACACAAAGTGCATTCCTCACCAGCTTGTTTTAACTATGGAGCATAAATGTCACTAGGTGTTTTGTAGGAAGAGTTGTAGGAACACAGGCTGCAATGAAAAAAACCCCAAATACTAGAACTCCACCAGATCCTGTCAAAACCTTCAGACTGTTGCTAGAGGTCCTCTGAATGATAAAAGGTTGGAAGCATTTTCAACCACAAATATAGGCTTACAGTAGAAGACCAATGTGGGAAACTAATTTTTTTTTTGTTAATAACACCTCAGTGAAATTGTCCAGCTTTTCAACCCTGAAGCCAACTTCAACCTTGAAGAATGTTGTGAGAACATGGTACGTAAACACGACTATAAGAAAGAAGAAAAGCTGAAGTATCTTGCAAAACACTCAACACCGAGAAACGTGAACAGCTTAGTTCAAGACCTCTTTAAAGGACTTGTCTGTGTGTAACACCTGTTGCATGCTATTTTGTTGGATAAGCACGCGTACTTAGCATATTTACAGGAGGACATGGTGGGCTGTGAGGAAGCTGAATATCAAGAAGTGGAAGGCATCTGGCAGCAGGCGAGGAGAAAAATCACCTCATCACTGATGAGCTCTTGAGTTTGTGATGCTGTCCTGTAATGCAGCTGCAAGAATCCAGAGGCATACCAAGACCCTAGAAAGCTGCATGCCTGGAAAAGGTGTGATAACAGTTCTTCCATCTCCTTATAAATGTCACTGCAGTGTTTTTATGTACCTTAGTATTGCCATTCATAGAAGCGTTACAGTTTCCTATGTGTCTCCTGTCTACTCATGAACAGAGGAAAAAAAAAAACAGATAAAAAGGCCAAGAGGAGGGTGGCAGAACACAACCAGGTTGTCTGGCTGAATCACCTTCGACAGCAACGCCGTGTCTTCCAAGGTGTCCCTGCGAGGGCGTCTGTGCTTTGACAGTGCTAATGCTTAGAGCAAAAAGAAAAAAAACACGCTTCAACTTAAGCAGTCAGATAACAGAACCTGAGACATGTTCATCCTTTTGACTGGATTTTAAGTTATTTTTATAGAAACTGAATGTAATTAGTAAAGCTTTTTTTTTGCTACAAACAACCTCAGTGCATCTGTCTGGAAACCAGGCCAGACTGAAGCCAGTAATTTTACTCTATAAATAAATTTAGCTTGTTAATGCTTTATTCACTATCAAGCAATGTTTTATCCAGAATCCGCAGTCTGCTTATGTACACAGTTCTTGACTGGGAGCAATATTTGTTTTAGATTTTCAAAAAAACTCTTGAAAAACTGTGCTAAGTGGCATGGATCTCCTGCAGAGATGAGTTTGTGCTATGTAATGCTGCTGAATCAAGCTGTTACTTTCACGTGGATCTCAGCCTGGCAGTGCAGCGGGCCCTGAGGACAATCCCAAGCCCATTTTAACCAGTCTCTGTCGTCCCATCTACGAGGGCCAACTAGGTGGTGGGTAGCGCTGGCTCCAGTCCACTCTACGTGCTTTTGTCCTTCCATGCCTAATGGAGCCTACCTACACTGAGATGACTTCTATTAGCTTATCACTTCTGCCGTCTCTTGGGTTGTTAAGAATTAGGAGTGAGGCAATCTGTGTGGCAGTGCTGCTCAATTCAAGATGGGATAAAGATCTCAGTACTTGTACAAAACAGCAGTGGGGTAGGAGGGGAAGCTCAGGTAACCTTACACGGGAATCAACGGTAAGTGGAAACAGCCTGCATCCTCAGGTAATTATGGTGAAGTGTGATGCTCCAAACAATGAATGGACTCAAGTTCTTATTGTCTGAAAAGCCTTCTCCCCACCTCTTTCTTCTGACACAAACTCCACCCTCTTGGCAGAATCAACAAAGAAAAATAACAATAGAAAGTAACAGCTTAAGCACTGGTACTAGGCAGATGCTACCTCATTAATGTCAGCTGCAGCACATCTTACCCAAGGGTTTGTGATCTGTTTTCAGGTTCAGGAATCACATCTCCCTCTCTTTTTTTTTTTTTTCCCTCTTCTCCTGGTAAAAAAATAATGTTCTAAATGGAATTAAGCTGAAACATAGCTCTGACAGCAGCATTTTTCTTTGAATAAAGCCAGAAATGCATTCAATATTTACTCTACACACTTGCTTTCACATTTAATAGAATTAAAAGATTATTGAAAAAACTTGAATGCTAAATAGCTAAACATTGTACCAAAAGAATGCAGGCTATTTCCCTGATCTCAGATATTAAACGTGTGTATTCTATCAACAAGCAACAGCAGCATTTCTGCAAGCACATCTATATTGTAAATTACTTTGAAATTAAAATAAATAATTTTCTGTTATTGAGTTGCTTCACAAAGTTCAGAAAACCTTTTCCTCTACCCACAACGTTTTCAGCTGAGCACTATGTCCTAGCAAAGTCTAAGCAGCCTTTAAGAAGCCTTAGAGCAATTCTTCCTGCTTTGCAAAAAATAACCATGTATGTTACAAAGCGAGATGTTAAACTCTGTTGGGTGGCACTATAATTAAGAACAGATTAGCTTACCTAATAAACTGCAGCCCTGGTGGTAGGGGCAGGTTGGCCTACAAAAGGCTGAAATGTTCTGCTAAAAGTACATTGCACGGGTTGCATAGCATTAACAATAAGCTGTGTCACCTAATAGCTGCCAAGCAGGCATCATGAAATAACATGGTGTACGCAATGTTTTTCTTTTTGCCTTTTCTACAAGCAAATGAGAGTGCGTGTTTTTCACAAAGGAACACAAATTTGTACCAATTTGAATCTGCTTTGCCCTGCACTTTCATTAACAGCATATACCATGAGACAGAATAAAACTAAGCAGCTTGTTGTTTGCTGTGGTTTATTACCAGCCTCTTGAAACTTCAGAATATTCTTATTGTTCCAGGTTTTGGAATTAGATTTTCACCTGTGAATCTCGGACTGAAAATGTTTTCATTTACATCATTGCTAGAAAACCCTTGGGAGTCAGGGATTTTATATGTTCATTTCTGGTGGGAGGGACAAACACTTTTTTTTTTGTCATATTATTTTAAAATAAGTTTAAGCAATTTAAATCAACTCTGTGTCATCAATTCTGATATCGCAGGAAGAACACATGCAGGGAGTAGGATCCAGTGGCATCTAACCAGTAACTTGTGATGGTCATCAGGAATTTGTGAGGTGTGTTTTTCTCAAGCAGCAAATTTTGAGTTCTGCTGTTCAGCCTTCCTTTTTCTGCATCTCATCCTCTCCCAAAGGCAGTGGGAAAGATGGTGAAATACAAACGACTTGGGCAGGGCTGGAGACAATAGGTAAAAACCTAGAGGCCATGGGCAGGCTGCCTTCTTCCACACTTTCAGGGTTGGCTCCTAACACATTTAAGAGCTCTGTACCAGAGCAGCAAGCCTCTTCCCCCAGCCCCAGTGGGATTCCTTGACATATCTAACCACTTGTCAGGACATAACACTTGAACAAAAAATATTTTTAAGAAATTGTTTCTCCTACTCACATTGCATGACTTACAATCTCTCTGGTTCGCTTGTTCTTGAGCCTGCTGTAGTCACTTTCACTTTCTATGAACACATTATCTAATTTTAGGACCACCCATCCTTCTTTTTTTTTTTTTTTTTCCCAGTAGGTCTAAGACAGAAAGAGACAGCAAGCTGTACATCCTCTTGAGAGAGAGGACTGAGACCTCTTGGTGATATTCTACACCTATTATGATGCTGAAATATCTGATGAAGGCCATATTTGGCACCTGTTGCAGTCTAGAGACTTCTTTGTAATAATTAATAAAAAGTGAAAATTTGGTGCTTGATAGCATTATTTGGTATTCTTCAGAGAGAAAGACCAGCAAAATGAAGAAAATTAAGGCATGAGGTAACTGTCCTACCAGTCACCAGACCAGGCAGGCACGCTTCACTTTCAAAATGGCTATAGCAGAACCCTTTCCATTTGGGATTATCAAAATACTGAACTTTTTTGTATTTACTTTTCTGTGCTTAAACTTACACTAAAGCCTAAGAAGCCCCCACAGTGCTGCAGTTCAGGTTTTCGTCCCGACTGCCACCGATGAGGCACAGAAAGGAATAAATCCCATTTTCCTTTTGCAACAAACATCCCTGCTGAATTCTATAACTTTTGAGAAACAGAGAATTTAAAACTACAAGTGATTGTGTACAGGAAGGCCAAACACACTACAGCACAGCCAGTCAGTGACACAACATGGTATAAAATTTCTTCCAAATGGTCACCATTATCTGCTTACAGCCTGAAATATGTAGTTTGTTTACTCCAAGTCAGAAATAAAACCTATGAACATTACCAGTCAGAAAATTATCTGGTCGCTTGTGTTTGAGCCAGACTCGGTATTACTGCAAAGGGATGAAATTTCAGTAAAGTCAATGGAGATATGCCAGTGCTCAGTTTAGTCAACTCAGTGCTGTCATATGCCCGTATGCAAAACTCGAATGGAAGAATTCATTTCATGCTTTAACTATAAATACATTAACTTCATGAAGCTCCCTGCTCAATTTTTTCCTCCATTGACTTTTATCCTACGAAAGGCACTGACATTGATTCTACAATAATTCACTACTATATACTATAATAATGTGCCAGTATTGTAATACTTCGTTTCCTCTCAGCAGTGAGAGGTTCATGCCTGAAGTGACTGGGCATTCTATGCTGACAGAATAAAATCTCATCTAAAGGAACAATTTTAGACCCACCCAGCACACCCCTGCAGACGAAGCAGCCAACTCCCTGTCATGATGCACAAGGGCCAGCAGACTTCGGTCGTGGCACTGCTGAAAACTTCCCGATACGCAGGATTGGCAGCCTCATAAAACACTGGTTTTGTTATGCCTGAGACTGAAAAGCACAATTTTCCTATATCTTGAGATTCATATCCTTCACTCTTTTTAATAACATTGTCACATTAAACTGATAAACATATATATTAGCACACACTTTTTTTAGGCAAACTCAGTTCACCAAAAAAGGTGGAAAATTACAGAAATGCAAAAAGGGGACTGTACTCGTTTGTACCGACCACAGTAGCCATCAGATTTGTTTCATGGGACCTCCAGGTTAGTATATGACAACATATGAATCCACCACAGTACCCTTAGACTGTTTTGCCTTTGGGTTAAAATGAACACAGACAAGAGTGTTTATTAAAAGTAACTTTGCAACTCTGGCTTTGCTGTAAGATCATTCTGTAGTATTCTGCTTTTAACGCATTGCTCGAGTGACCAATTTGATCCGAGAGGCGTTTTAGTAAACATGCAACCTGATCTTTGGTCACAGAGAAAACAACAAGAAATTGAGCTTCTAAGTAAGCATGTAACTTTAGATGTACACATATAAAAGAAGCATAAAAGTTTAAATATTGCTGCTTAAATTTTTGCAGACTGTCCCACTAATTTAGGAATCCCATGGTTTAAGAATCAGATATCATGTTGTGCAGCAGAGCACCATTCTAATGCCTTAAATAAGGATATCTGGTTAAATCAATTAAAATTAAATTGATAATTCCAATTTTCTGGTTAATGTAGGACAGTACAGTACAAATATGCTTTATACTTCGACCATTTAATTCTCAGTGTTGCCACCTTCTGAGCCACGCATCAGAAGGTCAATCCAGAACATGGGAGCATCCCCCTAGCTTCTGAAGGAAGATTGACTGTCATCTACTTACAAGGCCACTCAAGCCAAATGCATTAATGGGAAGAGACAAATAGCCTATCTAAAAGTTTGGAACTGTCTGCATCCTTACAAAACATATGCATATACAAAAGCATATGCTCTCAATGTGAAAATTACAAAGAGCAGAAAATATACTGAAATAGGAATGAAAAGCAGTGCAGGAAGCTAAAATGGAGAGCAACAAATAGCCATCAAGAAACTGCAAGAGGCAGTCACACACAAGACTCCGATCTGCAAACGACTCCAGCGAATGCTCCATGACGTCAATTCATTCATGGAAGTCCTTGCTGGAAGACACCACTGAGCTTACGTTACGTGAGCCTTTCATGACGTTGGTCCTGCTGGAATGCATCCCCAGCAGTCACCATGGCAAGATCTTTACTTAGCACAGCCACTACAGTTAAAAGATAGAACAGAAAAATGAGAAAGAAATTAAAAGGAAACAGACTGTAATAAAGAATCTTTAACTGCATGCAAATATTACTTGTCTTTCACTTCTATGTTTGAAGATAATTACTGCAAGGATAAGCTAAAACAATTTGGATTAAAAACACAAGAAAACTACGTATTTTGCATTGTATTAAGGGTAGAACTCAAGAACTAATTAAAAAAATTATAAATTGTATCAAATATTCCAAAACCGCAACATTTGCTGCATTAATATCTTACTTTCAGACGTTACTGATACGCAAGAACACGTACGATTAAAGCATAAATGTGACCTCTGAAAGCTGTCTCTAATAGATCTCTAAAGTAATCTGAAAGATATAAAACCCCAAAAGTACGTAAGAAGCTCTAAAAGCAGAACATAATCAAATAATAATATCTATTCAGTGCTATATATCCTTGAGCTTATATATTTCAATTGAAGTAAACCGGTCTCCTTTGCACAGAGATCAGAAAACTGAGCTGTGTAAAACAAAAACTACCAACCATTTAACTGGAGTCTGTTTAGCATTTTCTGCTTCATGCTTTAATTGCTGAAATGGTATCTACAGAAGTGTGAAAAAATCACTTGAAAAACGAGGGGTTTTTCATCACGTCATCATGATGCACACTGAATGTTCAGAACAAAGCTTCACTTTGCAAGATTTCCACAGCAGTTCTGAAGCACAAAAAAATTCTAAAGTTCAGATGAATTATCAATATTTTGTTTCCCTCAGATAACCCTCTTGAAGCACCATTACAAACAAAACATGACCTATTGCAAATTCAAACTTGGATGAACAGAAAACATTGGCAGTTTAGTTCTTTCTTTAAAAAAAAAAAAGCAGATAATTTGTTAAATACAGTAACTTCCATTGGGCTAGCAAGTCAATTTGTGAGCCAAGTTGGATCAGAGATCCAACTCTCCAGTTTGAGAGGCTGTAAATTGTGTTTCCTTATTTAATGAAGTCCCTAATTTTCCCTCATGGGGTTTTTAGCACAATTTTTCATATGATTTTTAATATAATTTTACTTGAGGTATATATAGGTACTCAAACTGGACCATATGGTAAGAGACTAGTTTGCTAAAGACTCATTCATTCAAAATACAAGCAAGCAGTCGCGGAAATGGACTATCTTGCAGAGTCCTGATGAACCATGTCTACAGCTGGTCACAGAAATCCTTTCTGCTATCCCAAGCAGTGATTGCAGTATAGGGTTTTACTGCCCCTGGACCTCAGTCACTTCAGAAATTTCAACAGCCCGTGGCACGGAGTGCATACAGCAGGTCCTCCCTGCCTGATAGTATTTCCATATGGAGCAGCACAGTAGGGACTTACAAGCTCCCTGGTGTGCTATGGTCAGATTTACCAAAAAAAAAAGGGCAGATACAAGAGTGACTGGATGGATGCAGAAGAGGGCAAGGGCTTGGAGGCCCTGCAGCTCTGGTCTATGGGGAAGTGCTGCTTGATGTACCTGCATGGTCTCCAAACCCACTTGCAAAGGTTTGAAAAGTAACCATTGACTGACTGGACCTCAGCATTGACTCTGATGCTTATATACAGGATGAATAAGCACATTAGGACTGTAGAACAAATTATCCAATTAGTTGTGCAACTTAATCACACAGTTTATTATCCCAGAAGACCACATTTTTGAAAGAACTTGGGGTCAGGTTTTCCTAAGCCCTCGTCCTCCCACATGGTGAGCTCTTTGCAAAATCTGCCTGAGAGAGAGTGGGACCGTTTGGCAAAGAACAAAAAGCCAGATTTCTGAATGTGCTCTTTCCCCACCCACCCTCATCAGCTCTATTTTTAAATACAAAGCTAGCTCCACAGAATTTCCTGAGATTTGACAGACAGTCACACTGTTACAAATTTAACAGAAGAGTGGCAGACTTAGCTGGGCTTATTGCTTGGCACAGAAAAGAGAGAGACCTGCCCCTGTAAACACGTCACGGTGTCGGGAAGTAGCATTTGCTGGACGAGAAATGAGCGTGATGCAGGTTTGCCCCTGTTCAGTACACCCGACAAATCCTTTCATCATATTTCAGCTTTGATGTAGGCACTGCCAACAGCTTCAGTCCTGCTCAACTGCTGCAAATGAGCAGGCAGCTCATTTAGTGGATTGCCAGTGTCTGCAGAAGTAACTGGCAAATGCGTCATCGGAGTTATTCGTGATGATACACACGTGCATTGAGGCTTTCAAAAAGATGGTGTAAAATATCTGTCCTTCCAGGCCTTCATGGTATATAGCCCCTCCTCAAAATATTTCAATTTATTCTGCTTTGCACTTGCAGACTTCACTTCCAAACCAGTGGGAGGGAGTCCTGTTGCGGCCATTTCAAAGATGGTGAAAACTGAGCACCCAACAACACACGGTGGAGTTGAGGAGGCTGTTCAGGGCACTTCAGTTTCAATGCTTCCCTGTTAGACAATGCTAAGGGTACTCACTACCCATATAATTGTTTATTCATAGCTCAGTAAGCTGAGTTTTTATTAAAAATTGATTTTATTGTAACAGTGATGGCATTATTACCACTAGCTTCAGGTCTATCATTTCAATTAAATATCTCTAAAAATATACAGAGAGAATCCAAATAGTCCAATTACTTCTATGCTGTGCATAGCTATTAGGAAAAGTGACAAAGAATGGATAAAATTTAAAATGAATGCACTTTTTAGAAAATTACTGTTTTCACAATACTTTTAAATACTATTTTATGAACACTTTAATACTACCTAATGGGCTAATAGAGAAAAAGTGGTTATACTAGAAAAGAGGTTTTTATTAAAGAGAGCTTTAATTTTTCAAACACCACAGGTTTTTGTGGCAGGCAGAGTATCAGCTTGCCTCGTGAAAACTGGTTTCCCTTGGAAAGAAGAGATGGGTAATAGGGTGTACTGAAGAAAAAACAAATCCTCTTGGCTGACCTAAGCAGAAGTGTTGACTTATGTCTCTGAAAGGAGTTCTTTATTACAGCAGGGTAAATTGTTCGGTAGCTATACTGATGGGTTGTTTTCTGTTGTGGGCTGTTTTTTTTTCCCTTCAAAAAAAAAGGAAAGGAAGTTGAAATGAGCAGCAAGCTCTTAACAGATTTTGGAACCTTAGCAGATGGTAGTGAAGAGAGTCATGGGCAATATAATAAAGAGGGTGATATTCCACATCTGCAGAATAGGAGTGATGGGAATGAAGAAGGCAATTCTAAAATAACGTTAACTTCCAGCCCACAATTAAAGCATAGAAATAAGAAACAGACTCCTGGTAGGAGACCCTGAATTTTCCTTTGCCTCTTGAGCAGCCTGAAGTGCACTGTTGGTTCTGACTAAATAGCAACAGTCAAATATAATTTTCCAGATGCTACAAAGAAACTTGTATCTGTACTATGAAGTAAGGCCTTTTCAGAAATGTCTCAGTATCAGCTTCTAGAGTTTTCATGTTCTCAGAAACTCTTCCGTTCAGAAACTGTTCAAGCTTTCTTTGATGTAAAAGTTTTAGGCAGACAAATAAGTAGATTGATGAGTCTTGTTTTTCTTGCTTGCTTTCATGGAGTCTGGGCAGTCAGAACTGAAATCCCTGCTGGGGGCCCGATCCTGTTCCAAATTAAGCTGATGACTGATTTGCTAAACTCGCACAGGGTCAAAAGAACCATCAGCAAGATGTGCATTTAGATCATGAGCTCTCTTCATACCAAGTGTTTCAGAAAGCAGTAAACAAAACATAAAGGTTATTTGTCCCCTCCATAAGAATATAGTGACTTTCAGAAAGAGAATAAAAAAACAGAATGAGACAAAGAATGAGAAAGAGAGGGAAGAGAGAATGAGAGAGGGGAGAGAATGAGAAAGAAAGCAAAAAGTGAGAGACAAAGAAGCAGAGAGACTTAGAAAGTAAAAGAAAAAAGGAAGAGAAGGAAAGAAGGAAAGAAGAAGAGAGACAGGATGAAAGAAAGAAAGTAAAAGAAAGAAGGAAAGAAAGACAAAGGGAAGGATGGAAAGAAGGAAAGGAAAAGGGAAAGAAGCAAGAAAAAAAGAAAGGAGAGCGAGGGCGAGAAGACAGCTCTGATAACATGTACTTTGGGAGAGACAATTTCTTCATCTTGGAGAGGAGGAGAGGGAAGTTTGGAGAGTAGCATTATACTGATTCCTCTTTGGAATAATTTATAAAATTGGATATGCAGATAATTCACATACATATAACTGTAAGCAAAATTGGCCTGGAGACCACAATAATCAGCAAACTGTAGAGGCTCCAGAAGGCTCAGCTGTTCCTGTCCTTCAAATCACATCCTTGCTCAAAGCTTTGCAGTTTGCTTACAAGCTGAGGTCTTTTTCTTCACAGTAAACAGGCAAAGGGAAATTCAAACCAAGCAGCCGACCCTGCTCAATGACTATACATAGGGGTTTTTAAGAAAGAGGTAAAACAACCCCAGCTAGTCTGAAAGAAAAAGGACATTGCTTGAAGATAATGATTTTCCTCCCCCAACTTGCATTGTCCTTACTCTTCCTTGTATACGGATCATTGTTAAATGTGAGAAAGATACAATAGCAAGCCACAGAAAAAATGTAATGGACATATTTCCTCCTGGGCATTAATATAATCAATCAAGCAGCTACTTTAGTTACCTTGTTCATGATTTGTTGTTTCCATTAGGAAGCCACTTCCAGAGGTTTGCAGTTCTGCTTACAGAGTCCCTCTCCATAGTGAAACGGTGTTCGAGCACAATTATGTATTCCCAAGTGGCAAGATAGTACCACATGTTAACATTTTCTTCTCAAGACCTGGATGCTATAAGTGAAAATCATGCTCTCTGTATGCTTCTATCTGGCTTAGTTAACTGATGACAGCAATAATCTCAGCTAAAATGAATAAAAGGGTACAAGGGAGCTGCTTTAGCAGGGAGCTGCTTCAGCAAAACTGGGTGAAGCTTTTCACTTAGTTACTACCCCAGCAAGATTCAAGAAGAAGGGATCAGGGATTTTGGCTCAGCACCTTCCTGAAGTAAAAGGGATTTGAATTTTTAGAGACTGAAAGGAGGATTCTGAATAAAGCCTGATACCTCCTAATGCTGCACCACCTGCATCTAGAAAAATTCAGACGTTTTCTGAAGAGTTGTTCAGGTCACTGTAGAGAAAGAGAACTGCTGTAAATCTGAGAGCAGAATATGTATTCAAATTCAAATCTTTCTCACAACCTCCCAAAGTATTTTGGATTTAGAATCACTTTGTAACAAGCCAAAATTATCTTGAAGAGGAAGAATCATTAACATTTGCCCCATTGCCTTAGCTTTTTTTTTTTTTTTTTCCCCAGTGACTGAATGTCAGTCCAGCCATAAAATATTATTTTTTCCCTACTATTTCTACTCAGTGGTGGCACTACACAGTTCTCTGGTAGATTAACTAGTAAAAGAGAACTCATGTTTCTGGGCTCCATCTGGAAGACTGTACAGAACAAAACTTTCCATGATCATCCAGTCAAAATGACATAGCCCTATTTCTTAATGTAATGATGCAACACTAAAAGTACTGAACAGCCATAAAACAAACAACAGCATTTATGGTTTAAGCACATTTAAAACAAAGATCCTAAAGTGTTTTACAAGAATAAACTACACTTCACAACCATCTTGCTGGAATTTTACAACGTCTGTCGCAAACATTTTCCAGCTATGGATTATTTTTAGTTCAAGTTTCAACTATGTAAATTAAAGCATAGCCAATTAGCTTAAATTCTGTTTTATTTTTTTCACAATGTAAGACATGGTGTATGCATAGATCTCCAGTGAAGGTATGATGGTCTATTCACATTGTCCCCACAGAGCCCCACATGTTTGTTCAGCACAGGGCTGACTTACTTCAGTAGACCCGTGCATATTAGCAAACGGAAAAGGAATGCAGCAGCCCATCTCCTATAAACACCACTTGGCTATTTAAGCCTACACTGCACTAGAAATAGACTTATATCTCACAAACACCACCAAATGTCAGACCATATAATTTATTCATTGCACGCTGTATTATTTTTCAAATTAGATTTTATATGTCCCTTACTATATAAAGCTGGAGGAATATTCTCATACACTTGACACACTTCTGCACTGAGGAATTTTACTGCTTTTAAATCAATTTACAGACTATGCAGTGAAGGTCAAACTATAAGGCAGAATGTTCAGATTTTGATTTGAGTCTTGCTCCTGGTTCAGAGACTGACCTCGAACACATTCCCTAGTGCTTGTTTTCTAATACTGCCCTGCACTGAGACATGGCTGGCTCTGCTTTCTCTGGTCCTATACCATCTTCCCTTGCTGACCCTCTCATCTCCTGCTTGCTTAAACACAACCTCTGGAATATTGTTTGCTCCAGGCTGGATAAAGAAAAACAGGCCCAGTATCTCCTAACGTTCACGCAACCACTGTTCACCCAGGTGAAGGCCATGTGTAGTCAGGTCTGTAGTCTGCAAACCTTCCTTCAAATGCTGCCTTCTTTTGGCCAAGTAAGGACCGTAATCAGTTTTAGTGCTTGAGCATGTAAAGATGGTTCAAGAGGAAAAAAAAAGGAACATTGATGCAGGCAGGCAATGAAGCCTTAGGATACAACCCTGTCTAATCAAGCTATTTCGAACTGCCAGGATGAGACATGTTTTGGACTGTACTGTTTTGCACACAGAGGATGTGCTCTGATCTTTTATGCCTCCTCCTCTGGTGAAGCTAGGTTTTCACACCGACAGCAGAGCTATTGTGTGCATGACATTTACTGTTGGAAATGGATGCTGTGTCTTGGCAATGAATGGAAAATCTGAGCAGAAGCAATGAAAAGATAACTTCAAAGTGTTCCTTGGTCTCTTGTTAGTCATTCAACGTAGAGGAATTCAGCACAGAGGAAGCACGCTGGGTGAATGTCAGTGTTCCAGCTCTGGCTGAAGAAAGAAAAACTGCTAAAAAACAGAGCATGAGCACAACTGAGAGGAACAGGCTCCACA
Source organism: Tetrax tetrax (assembly GCA_009806455.1). Lineage (NCBI taxonomy): Eukaryota > Metazoa > Chordata > Aves > Otidiformes > Otididae > Tetrax > Tetrax tetrax. The sequence continues at coordinate 519,259 of WHYT01017294.1, forward strand.
TTTTCAGTGCACACCAATGAAAATCTTCCTGATACCAAAGTTCCAGTAACCCAGTAATCCAGCTGGGGTTTATTTGGGAAACATGGGAAACATACAGTTTTCTGCACTGGAGAGCAAGTTGGGATGCTTTTTTTCAGGTCATGTTGAAAAATCTAATTGGTCTGAGGAATTTGTATTTAGATGCAGCTTTATAGCCTGCAGAAAGAAGACATAGTCAACAGGCTAGAAAGCAGTGTCATCCGGACCAGAAGCTCCCCAGATTTTTATAACTTGAGAATGATGTCCATGATCTATATCTGACTGGATCCCAAGGAGCCAACACAAGCTCTCTGTGCAGACACAGCTCTAAGGCATTGCATTTACTTACTATTTCACCAGGTTTCATATAACTTAAGACTTCACCAGGAAATGCTTTTCTCTCTGTTTTAATCAGTGTCCTCTCTAGAGAGACAGTGAACCCTTTCCCAACTGAAGCATCACGCAACCTTTAAAAAAGTAATTCACAGGCCAGTTCACAATCCAAATGCCGTGTGTGTAGCGACCGCTGTGTGCGCAGCCCGGCACTGCAATGCCTGCGATGTCCACAGCTCTTTTCCTTGCAATGGCTTTGTAGGCAACCATCCGAGGACATACAGGACATGAATAAGCCATAGAATACAAGTAATTTAAAACTAACCAGGCTTACTCACAAAAGCATGTAATACATTGGATTTCTAATCTAGAATTCATACCTCTTTGAAAACAGAGGCCAAATAAAAGGAGATTGGCCAAGGCACAAGACAGTTGTAATCTCCCTGCCTTAAGCTATGCAGTCAGGTTGACACTCTTCTGACTGATGTGTTGTGTAATGATATTTGCATATCATTCTTCATGCAATTAGATTTAAAGTTGCTGCCTGAAAGACATGTTGAGCATTTATGCCCTATATTTTCCTATTTTCTTCATATTTATGTATTGAAAAATGGAAAATGTAACCAGCCAACTAAGGTGGTGCTCAAAGTTTTGCTCTTTTTGCAGTGCCATGCATTATAAATGCTACTTACAGCATGTGTAGTTAACGTTACCCTTGCTGGCAATGTAGATAAAAAAAAAGATTCTAAAAAAAAATTGCAGATTCTAAAATAATAAAAATAATTTGCTGTAGATAAATGATCTGATTATATATCTAAAGGCAGTTTCCTGCATGCTTTCAAGAAATCAGGGAAGAAGAAGGAGGGATTTAGTGAATTTTTTTTTACAGCTCTTGAAGACGACTGAACTTAAGCAGAGGCTTTGACTTCCAGAAATTGTTACTGTATTTCTTTTAGGAAAGAGGAAAAGCTTCTTTCTTTTATGTCATTATTAGAGTTGAGCTTTTTACTTTATATTTTTACTGAGTAGATTCTAGTAATCACTGAACAGTATATTTACTACACAATGCAATTTTAAAAAAGGCGCTACTGCACACAAATGTTTCTGTGGAAGAGTTAAAGCTGTAGTAAACTGGCATGAAAGCACCAGAGTGTGAGGCACTTGGCAAGCTTTTATATTGGACGAGCAAGAAAATGTAGTTATCTGGGAGAAATAACTTAGAATAGATAAAGTAAAATATTTACACAAGCCCAAATTAATCAAGGTGCTTGCTTCATGAAGCACATTTACATCAGTGCTACTACACTAAAAAACACAAAGGATGCACATGCACATAAAACCAGACGAATGCATTTACAAATCAGGTTCCAGGCCACTGAACAAAAGACGTTGCCCTTGACATAGTCACTGGTCTATAAAGAGAGATGTATATAATCTTAGTCTGATTTCCAGCAGGCAGATAGCATCATCTGGCAAAACCTATTGCATCACAAGACCTATGTCAACATTGCTGTGTCTGTGAGGTAATAACTACTTAATAGGTAACAGATTCCAGACTTGATGGCTTTTTATCTCTAGAACTTTACAAAAGGACACATAGGAATATTAAATGGAAGCCAGCACCGTGACCTTTTTGGACGGTGCACTTCTATTCACTTAGCTATCTGTCGAGTGCAGCACGAAGAGGCAACTGCAGTGCAGCTCCCCAGGACACTATAGAGGGGGAGACAGATCCATCAGAGACAATTACATCAGCTGATCCGCAGAGCATAAACGATAGAGCCAGCAGGGACCAGTTTACCTCCCCTTACACCATCATGATGGAAACCAGCTGATATGGTCGTGTTCTTCACACTGTACCCAGCCCTGGCACCAGAACACGTGGACAAGACCCAAGTGTCTGACGGTCTTATTTTGTTTTCAGTAAATTTCATATGCTAAGCGACATTGTTGTAATTAAAAGAAAGAATCACTATCAACAAATCCCTCACTCGGACATTTACTTGTAAATGAGTGACATGTAAACCAATTTCCACAAGCTACATCAGCACTGCCAGGACAGTACTAAGCCTAGTAAAATAAAATTTTTAAAAATGTATCTGCCCATTTCACAATCTGAATACATGGCTAATGACGATCCATCTCTAGTTATTCAGAAACCTGTTGTCAAGTATAAATTCTCTTGGCTTGCTTTACTGGAGGAATCACCGCATACATTCCAAATCAACAAATCACTGGGTAATTCATAATGATGGGTCATCAAGTAACTGACAGAAAGCATTGCATGTATAGGACTAGACTGAGCTTAAAGAACAGAGGTATGAATGTCCCACCCCCATTGGCATTACTAATGTCCTTGTTGATGCCTAGCATCAGTGGGATAACATTTTTTTTTTTCCTGGGGGAAATAAATCGAGATCAGTTTAGACGTGGCCTTGTTCTCAGTTAAGATAGGTAGATCCTTGGGTCTCCAAACAGATAACCTGTTCCCTGAGCTGCCCAGTGTCCTGGGAAGCCTGGCTCCCCAGGGGTTTGCATGGCAAAGCCCCCAGCCTGAAACTTCTCTGGGATCATCTCTCAGGGGGACAGTTGCCCCCTGTCCTGCCAGGGGACCCCCTGGAGCAGGGGTGGCCTGGCAGCACACCAAGCTGACAGGCAGCAAGCCACATCATGTGTGAAGTCACCTCTGAGCCAGGCTGCCTCCCCACTTGCTTGTTTGCTGAACTTGCAAGCAAAATGCACATCTTGCTATGGAAACCTCAATTCCAGTGCATCAAGCACTGTTTTGCTGGAGAGTCCTGCCAGAAAACTTGCAAGTACTGCTCCTTTTGCCTGGCCAAGAGCCACTGCAAAGCAGCAAGGTGTCCAGCCAAAAGAGGTCCAAGCTTTACCCTCAGAGCAGCAGCCTTTTTGACGGGAGCCATACTCCTCCTGGGCCAGGAACTGCTTGAGAACACTGTCCTTTCCTCCTGTCACAACACAGCTGCACCTTGTCTTCCGAACCGGACACAGTCTGGCTTAAAAAGTGATTATCACAGTAAATTTTCCAAGGAGGAAGGGATTTTTTTTTAATTATAGTGAGACAGCAAGACATACAAACATGAGAGATTTTATACGAACATGTTTACGATTATTTTTCTAGAGCACTCACAAAAGCCATTGTATTTGGCAGTGAATTTAACAGTTATTTGTGTTGTTCAACTCTCTACCTTTAAATAACACTCCTAAATTAATTAGCTGTATCGTTTTATCTGTCTGCTCCACAATGCTTCTGCAGGAAAAAAGACTGCAGGTATGTGCACCTCCCATATTTACACACTGTTAAACTCACCATTAGAAAAGCAACAGGAAAACCCACCCCTTTGACTTTTACACAGCCTAATGCATCTTCCGAAATAAGAGCACTGAACAAAACTTTCCTGTCATTTTATCTTTTACTTCCAGATCACTTTTTCTACATGAATCAGTGAAAAGAGTCCCAGCTCCAGAAAGTGCACTGGTTCTGGCAGCAGACAGCAGCTGCAGTCTGCTTGATAGTGGTAAATCTCTATAGGTCCTATCTTGAAAAAGCCGCACAGAAGTCCCAGGAGAGATGTATTGTTTTAGATGGGTTACATCTACTTTCCACCAGTAGCTTTTTTGTTTTCTTTCCCCTCTTCTCTATTTTACATCGATCTTCTTAGTACTGAAATGACTTCAGGCTTAGGATCTAAATCCAAGGAAAATTTTGACCCAGGCCTGCAAATAAACCTTATGAATCCAAAAGGGATTTCTGTTCTATTACTTCTGGGGCTTGTTTTTTTTTCTCTATTCAGGTCTCACCTTTTAGTGTAATTTTCATAAGGAATTAGACAGAAGTGCAGGATTTGTTTTATAGGTTAAAACATTTCACCCTCGGCTGCTTCAGAAAATGGACAGACCACTTGTGCTGACAGTCTTCTCCTCCTGCTGCTTTTGCTTCCCCAGCATTGCCAATGGCACATTTACATCCTGAAGCAAAGGGCCCTACCAATTCCTCTGTGTGATCTGAGGTGGTGAAAGTGCTCTCTGTTATCTAGGTGCCAAAAACCAAACCAAACAATCCCAGAGATCTAAACTAGCCCAAAAGAAACTTAACACCAGGCTCTTCTGGAGAGTTGCTTCTTCTCCAAAGGATTTATGGCTCTGCCTGCAGATCACAAAAATATATAATGGATCAAGAAGATAAATACAATATAAAGAAAGCAAGATTGTAGTTTTAAATCCTATTCTAAAATGTCCTACATACAAAACTAGTCACTGTAATCCATCCCTACATAAAGTACTGGCTAGTTTTATAGACTTAGAAACACTAGAAAATATTTTGTATATTAAACAATGTCAAAGTTTTCATTTTTTGTCCTATAGTTATTATTTTATGGTTTTGCATACTGAATCTTTTCTTCAAAATTATTCTGGGCAAGTTGCAGACAAACCTATAATATCTGCAGAGTGAAAATAAAGCACAGTTTAAAATCCTGGAGCCATATTCTGCACACACTTACTCTACTGTAAATCCCCAGTAATTCTGATGACCTCAATAGATTTAAACTGGATTTATAATGGAATACAGAAATTGTCCTGTACTTCCAGTGATTAAGCTTCAAAGTAATTTATTTATGACCTTTTCTGAACACAAAGACATTTTAGACAGTGTTACATAAGTGTCTTGCTAGCTACACTATGTGACGTCAGTTAAAAACCAATGATGGCAACAATTACAGTTTCTCCTTCTTCGATCTTCTTTAATATTGCTGGAACCAAAAAACATATTTCCTTTTTTGAAATCTCGACAATATTATCTTGGTTTCTGATCCTGTTCTCTAGCTCAAAGAATCACAAAATGTACATCTAGAAGAAACTTACTGGGTGACATAGTTCATCCCCCTGGAAAACATAATGATTTTTCTTTATCTAACATTATTTTCTCCAGCATCCTCTCAAATGTCCCAAACAATACAGCTTCTAGCTCCTCTCAGGAAACTAGTCTACATTCTTGCCATGATCTCAGGCAGAGCTTGGGACTGTAAAATAACAGTCTAGTCAGAGTAGTATCTGACATGTTTAGAAAACTGTAGCAATGACATAAAAAAAAAACCAAAAACCCAAACCCTAAACCAAGACCAGGCCCTTAACATGTACCTGAGACAATACTACCAAACACCTCAGAAATTTTATCACTTTGCACTACACCAAATGTTTTCCTTCTGGAAAGCACTCTACATAGCCTCCGCGTGGAGTAATGCATCCCTCTTACAGCTTAACTTCCTGACATTAAAGACCAACACAACATTCCCACCACGAAATACGGCTCCTGAAGCCTGGTTTATTTCTGACACCACACCTGCACAACTCATTCATGACTGGGAGCAGCTCTGATGTGGAGGTTTGCAGTATCTGCATAATTGCACTGGTGTGGTGCATTCAAAGAGAAGTTGAAAACCACAGCACAAGGTTTGCAACAGGGATATAAAGAATGGAGACAAGATCAGGAGTTCATACATGTAAATACATACTGCACATTCTGATTCTCCTGTTCTCTTTCCGGTTAGTTATCAGTAGCAGTTTTCTAATCTGCATGGAACATATTTTGAACTTAGGAAATCCTTATGACTACATGGAAAAGGAATTACTACCTGTGCTACACCTCCAGTCATTCTACTGATCAAGCTTGACTCACCAGAATAACAGCAACAGAGCTCTTCCATGAAAAGAATAATTTGTTTCTAAAAAAACCCCAAATAGCAGAGCATTAACTGTGTTTAATAAGTGTAAATATCTAGGTATTTTTGCAGGACAGCTATACTTTTCTGTCTTTTAAAAAAACATTTATGTTTAATGGCACTGACTCACAATCTGCTGCACCCGTGTTTACTGTACTAATCTGTATTTTATTTTCCCATTTTGAAAATTTAAAATTTGAAAATGTGAATTTCACATATTCCCATTCACATTTTGTACATACTGTGGCTGGACATAAATGACAATAGAGTGGGATAGCTGACCCTATTTACTGTAGCATCTATGAAACCTATGAAGCTTCCTAATAAGATGCTACTTCAACTTCCTCCCCTAAAAATTTCACAGGACTCTGTATGACTTTATCAAAGCCTTACCTCATAATGAGTTTACCGAGTCACAGAACAAGAAACTGTGTCCTCACCACAAAGGCAGTGTGACACTCACATGTTTGGGAGGAAGCAAGCCAACATGCATCGCTGCAAGAAAGCCTGTTTAAAGTCTGTGAAATTCAGTATTAGTTCATAAAAAGCCAAGACCTGACCTTAAAGACTCATGTATCAGTAATTTTCTCTTCTACCGAGTGAGACTAAGTCTGAACTTGTTTTCAGTGAGCTGGCATGTAGCTCTGGATTGAAAAAAGGGCATGAGTGGGTAGAAACAGATCCATTTTTTAGCACTGGCCAGGCAGACTTTGTAACGCACATTTCAGGTCCGTTTCCGCTGTTGGGAATATGCTCTGGACACCCTCACACCGACTGGTGGGAGGACCCAGGGTACATGGGCCATACAGCAGGGTATTGCTGGGTGCCCAGGTTGAACCTCAACCTGGAGCTGGCAGGCTCACCTTAGGTCCACAGTTTAGCTACCACCTTCACGTGTCTCTTCCATGCAGTGCAGCTGAGGCCCTTCCTCCAAGATCCCTCCTGCTCTTGCTATCCTTTTTCCACCCTAAAGGGCTGTCACTAGCAGTACCATAGGTAAGGAACATGTCGCCTTGTAAACTTTTTCTCGCAAAGATTAGGCTTCCTGTTATGCCACAGCTAGTCAAAACTGCTTTTGTGCAATGTGAATTACAATATTAACTGGAAAACTCCCTGCAGTTGGCATACATTGTGTTATCATCTATTTTATTTTAAAACATAGGCAAATAAAAAATGGAATTTGCAGAGCCCTAAAAATAGTACTATAAGTGCTTTTCATTTGAAAACCACATAAACTATGTCTCCCTTCTGTGAAGTTATGTGCTAAAGCTCACAGCAGACTGAGAAGATCATTGAAAAGGACTGGGTCAAATAGAGATGCATTTTCAATGGTGATAAAAATGAGGACTGGAAGCCAATAAGGCAAATCTGCATATGCATCAGGAGAAGAGACCGCAGCAGATACACTGTTAGGGACAGTGGCAGCAGCAGGTCTCTTCTTCCCAGCGGATGCCACTACAGATAAGGAGACTTAGAAGGAGAGAGTGATAGATTAGGTAAGGTAACATTCCTTGAGTGCTACAGCATCTTTATTTTCCTAGATAAATTTGTGTATTCACCGACAAAGAGAAGAGTGTCATTCAAAATGTAGACAGTTTGTAGTGGCACAGAAAGCAACCCACTTGCAGCTTCACTGACAGCTACTGTGTAAAAATCCTCATCTTCATTTACACTGAGGTCATTCAGAAGAAGGAAAAAGACTTTGTATAAATGAGGACTTTCCCCAAAGCATGCAATTATACATTGCTGTAGAAATTATTTGTTTATTTGCTGTAAACATGAACATGTTGCCTTTGCCTTGACATATATCTTTCCATAAATGTCAAAATATTTATGTATCAGCAGGACCATTATCCTGTGAAAAGACCCGTTTCTCTGATGTTACCTTGCAACAATACCAAACAGAGTGTCGTCCTGTCTGTCAGGCTGTTAGAAAGCTAGCCTCATTTACAAGCAATATTCTTTTAAAACTAGCTGATTCTTAAATAAAAATGAGATTTTTATCACTGTAAGGCTATAGAAGAATAAATGGCCTTTTCAAAAAGAACTCAAAGTGTGCCACTTGATTAATGACAGAGTGGTCAAGTGTCACTCACCAGTCTCTAATAATAATATTAAAGCTCTTTCAGTCTTTTTCTGTGACAAAATAAAATCATGCTACTAGAAGCCCATGTCCATTATTACATACTGTGTGTTTTTACCCCGTCACCTCAGCATTTGCTTTTACCAAGCTACTTAATTTGGTCTCGGCATTTATACACCACAGGAAACTATTAACCCGTGGAACATCCCTTTTTACAGCTATGATCTCCTAATTAAACACAGAATTAATTCTCTCTGCCTTAATAGCCTTGATTAATTAAACCAAAAGTTAACCTTTATCTCCCTTCCATATCCAATACAGGGAACTTTTTGGGGTGCTTCCATTAAAACTGCTCCCCCTGAATAATGCCTCCAAGTGATGGCTGTCTCATAGCTTGGGGAAAGAGGGACTGGCTGTTTCCACAGCAGCATTCCTTGCAAATAGCTCTGCAAGTCCTCCAAATACAGGAGCTTGGGCCAAACAGAGAATACACTGAAGAAAGATGCCTCTCATCTCATCACTTGCCTTCACAGTTACTTCCTCAAGTCCTGGCAGTGTGAGCCAAAAGCTCCCTGACATACAAGAAGCAAGTAGGGCTTAGGAAATATAAATGGCAAATTCCTTCAGCCCAGACACAACATATTGCTTGAATACTGGTGGGAGAACTGTGCCTCACCTGCGACAGGTTGGAAGTAAAAGAAATACCCACCACCATTCTCCCACACATGAGTTAAGAAATTAAAGACTGGAACTGGGCCTTTGTGAGTCTTGGTTTAATAGCTCACAAATGAAGAGATTCTTTACCTCATCTGACAGCATGCTTACAATAACACAACAAATTTATTCCATTTCAATTAGTTATTATTATTCTGCTTCTATTACAAAACCACTTAGAGGCTCCAGCTGCCTACACTGGGTAAGTTAGCATGCAGTAGCTCGAGTGTGAATTTCCAGCCTACAAGCCCATCTACATTAGGCTATTGCATGGTCACTGTGAAAGCAGAGAAAGCTACTGTAATATTTATTGTATACTAAGGACACCCAAAGGAATGGAGTACAAAGCAGCTAATGAACTATATATTCACATCCTGGCTAAGTAGCCGCTAATTTCTTCCATGCATCAATGTGCAAGCTAAATGAGAAACCATATGAGTTGGTACAACTCGTGTCTCCTTCTGTACTTCAGCAAAATCAAAACCAGAAGCACTAATAGGCTAAGATAGGAGCAGGAGAGGAGGGACCCATACCCCAGCAATCCCTACGAGGATCAGCGCTCAGCTCTCCTCCAGCCCAGCTTCTCCTCTGTACCAAAGCTCAGTGTCCTACCCCGTGGCTCTGGTGTCCAGCCCTGCTCCCTGTTTCAGTCACCCACTTTCCTACTTCTCCAGGGCCCACTACAGCTGGGTGATGGCCCCAGCCATGGACCAGCACAGCAGCCTGTTTCCTGAGTGCCTCCTGACTTTCCCCTGAACCGCTCCATGACGATCACAGTTAAAACAAATAAAGGAATTTCCAGTTTAGCAAACTTAATTATCTTTGATTAAGTCTTGTCAAACACTTTTTCCTCCTGATCTAACTAATGGGAAATTCCAGGAAATCATCAGTTAAACCTGAGGAAAGTCTGAGTGGACATTTGGCCTGGCTGGAGACACAGATAGAGTGACCAGCCAGTACAGTCCAGGAAAACACTGCCATGTTGGAGCATGCTGCTCCAGGTTTTCAGAACACTGTTTTTTTCCCAGATTTTAATTCAGGATATGCAATTGTTCCCCACCTCCCCAAGCCACAGCCATTGGATCTCACAGGTTCCTGACTCTGTGGGAGGAGGGTGAGATGGGTGCCCAGGGCTGAGACACACACTCCCGTGTGGGTGTTAAACATCACTTGGCCTCCAGCCCAGGACGTGTGCCAGTGTCAGGCCATGGGGCCCAATGTGGTAAGCGTGGCCCTCACAACATCTGCTCTGCTTCTCAGGCTTAAAAGCAGGGACGGAATAAAAGGAGAATGAAAGCTCTGAGTTTTGCAGAGGAGAATCTTTCTGTCACCCTGTGTCTGTATAACCTCAGCTGGGGCCTGTCGAGTAGCACCAGCAGGAATACCAATGTAGGGTTACTCATCTTCACCATGTCTAGCAATACCACTCACCAGAGATGTGTTTCTTTCATATGTATAAACCAGATTTCCAAAACAAAGAATCTAAATACACATTACTGTTCTTATTTGGATACTGTCCAGATAAACAAAAGCTTTTAAAATAACAAGATAATACAGTAAAATCATACCACTATGCTTTCAGAAATATCTGTTCAAAACTGCAAGAAATATCTGCTAGAAATATTCACACACATACTAGCAGTTCTGTCATTTGGGCACGTATTTTACGGGTTTTTTTGAGACAAACTCTTTGCTCATATTTTTTCTGCTTGGTTTCTCTCATGAGCCTGGCTGTTATTTCCCTGTGCCCTGCCCTCTCTGGCCAATCACATCCTCTTCTCAGCTTCCTCCTCACTCTACCAGTATCTCCTCTTCTGGGGGTCGTGCCTTCTTCTGGCTCACTTTCTCACCACCTGCCTTACTTGGGCATTTGCTCAGAGCAGCAGCTTCCCCTTGCTACAGGACCTCTGCATCAGTGGTCCGCTCCCCTCTGCTCCCCTCCATGGTGCTCCCCCTCGGCTTTGTCCCTAGGAGATTTGGGAAGCTGAAATAATGAGCATGGATGGCATCATTTTGAAAAGCGTGAAGCAGTTTATGTAAAATGGAAAGATGTGCTTTTAAAGCACTGCAGCTATCACAGGATTAAAGTCACCTCTTGGCCTGGAAACAAAGCTCTTTTAGGACAGTTTTTGTGACTAACTGCTTATAACGCTCTGTTTTGTAAATTAAAGTAAAACTAAATTCTGTTCTGTGAAACTCTAACACCCTCCTCGTCACACAAGCTTTGAATTACTTGCTGAAAGCCCCATTTGCAACCACTTGAGTGACAGGATGGGACTGGCTATAAAGTCAGCTGGCGGCAGTACAAGGACTATTTTGGTTGCTGGAAGCAGCAAAGTCACGTTAGTGGAGGGGCTGTCTAAGCTTTCTGGCTTTGCTGCTCAGCAGAGCACACCCAGCAAGGCAGAGCTCTGCCCCGTGCCGAGGTTCTCGCTGCAGATCCAGCTCAGGGGCTCCTGGGGCTCTTGCGCTGTGCTGTGATCCTTGGAGGGGTTCCCGCAGCTCCCACAGCCATCCTGCCCGCTGCCATGCATTTCCCTAGGAACCCACTGAAGCACTGAGGATTAAAAAAAGATGTTATGAGAGAAAAGCGTCTTCAAATAATGAAATTGCTCACACCTACACCCAAAAAAGGGAAATATTTATAAACAATTCTACTTTTATTTATATTGTTTCCATGGCTCTAATCTCAGACTCCATCTGTGCTTTTCTGGAGACCGTGCCCCTTACGCTGCACTTACTCTCAGTCTATAATTTTTCAGAGATTAAGGGAGTGTAATTTTGTTTATAGACCGAACAAACTGCAAGCATGAAGAAACGTCACTCATCGAAGGTGACACATTTAGCTAATTTATTATAACAGGGGTAAAAAATGCAGAAAAAGTCAACAGTGACAGAAAAGACCTACGTCTACGCCATAACATCTTTAGGTGCTGCTCTCAAGTATTGTTTCCTGCAGGCACTTAGTTGTGGGTGATGAGGCTACTGTGTAGAATCGGGTCAGAAGAGGTCAATTTATTTCCCTGAATGTCCAAAAGAAGGACAGTGTTGTGTCCTTCACAACACTGAATCAGTCTGGTCCTGTGCGCAGGAGGCTTTCGTTTCCTGCACTTACTCTTGCACAACACACATTTTGTGTACAGGGTAGCACTTCTACCCACTCTGCAAACACCATTTCTACTGATTTGCGTAGAAAATGGTGACTGCGGTGCAGGGTGTTTCCTGCAGATTAATGGCTGGATGGGAGCTAATGGTCATCCATAAGTAAGGTGAAAGATAGTAACTCCAAGCAGTAAGTAAAACCTTAGGAAATGCCCTGACCTCTGTTGGTTATCACTATTAAAAATAGAAAAAAAAATCCCATGCATTTTTTCTGTATGACATAGCCACCACTGGTATGCGTAGAATATATATTAGCAAATCTTTTGGCTCTTTCTCTGTACTGTAGTCATCGTAACTTGCTATTTTGAGGGAAAGATGTGCGTATGTACTGGGAAGAGTGGAGAAGGAAACCGTTATTGCTTTGAAAGCCACAGACAGAAATTAAGGCTAGTTTTTCATTTTCTAAAATGTCTTTACTTCCCTATAGCATCAGTTTCTTAACTCTTACTGTTGTTTACAAGTTTAGGCTCCAGTCCTCTGAGCCATCTACTCAGCGGCCCTTGGGCAGCTCCTGTTATTTTTATCTCAGAAGATTCACCAGAATATGACTGTATGGTGTTTGTGTGACATACGTGTGTGTGCAGAGGAGGAAATGAGAACAGAAGTGCGTCATCAGCATTTGAAAAGGATAGTAAAGTGCAAATAACAAGCAAGCAGCTCTGAATGTATATGGTAGCAGATAAAGTGGGCAAAACTATACCTTTGCTAGAAGAGGGGGTTATAAAGGAGAAGAGCTTAAAAGGAAGGTGGCTTACTTATTGCTTGGTGCTTTTAGATCTTTGCTGTACAACATTTTCTCCCCTGTACATTTCATTGCAGTATATGCTCCTCCTGTCAATCTGCTCTATGGACATTTTACTGACATCCTTTTAAGAACCTCTCAGAAAGGACTTTGGCTTATGTGAGGGCTCATAAGATTTCAATACTCTATGCCCTGGTCCCTCACAAGACATCACTGCACAAACTATTCCAAGGAATACTTACAGAGGGGACACCATGCCATTGCCATAAATCTAAGGGCAGCAGATGGAAAAATTAAAAGTATGAAGACACTAAGCAATACAAATTAATTAAACAAGGCAGAGGAATTTTTCGACAAATGCTACACACAACCCACCAGTATTTTAAAAATAATGCTATCATCTTTCCGTCACAGTCAGCAGTAGATGGAACAATCTTTGGGTAAGATCCTCTGCCTCCTGGCAGACTGTTGAGAAGGAGACGGAGGCATCACCAATGCCTGAAGTGACCTGGAGAATGACGAAGGCACTGTATAGTCCAGCCCCAATTTAGGTACTGATGATGCACATTGGAAAATATCTTATCTTTAAAAGCTTTGGTAGCAACATTTTAGATTCAAGGCAAATGCTAGGTCTACATTATTAGAGCAGCTTTAGTCAGAGGGCCAGGGAGAGCTATGACATTTAACAGATCTGGTCCTGTCCTTTATAGGTGGAACTAAATTGCAACACATGCCACTCCTCCTGTCCTTTTTGCTAATCCTCTCCTCTGCTCTCTCAACACTATACACAAATGCTAAGTTTACTGGCAGCGAAGTTTGCTTTTTTTGTGTGTGATGTTTCATGGACTTGGTAGTCCATACATTCCCAGGGATTTATAAGCAGATTGAAAATTATTAATCTCTCTCTCTCAGTACAGACCTTGCACAAGCCAAGACCACCTCCACTGCACAATCTCTCATGGTTTCCTTAAACTATTGTTATCCTATGTGATCAAGCTCCCTTTGCACAGAAGATGATGCACATCAGCCAGGCCACTGCCTTGTTAATATCCATGTGATTCTGCTCCTCTTCTTTTTGCAGAAAGCCTGGTTTTGCCATGCCACATACACGCTGACCAGCAGCTCAAGTAATTTGCCATCCTGAGGAAGCCATTGACTTTACTTTTCAAACCTACATTCTCTGTGTTTGCAAAACAAATCTTCTTGTGACCCTTTCTGCCATTATAACTCCATTAATGAGTTTCTCCAAGAAGGTTAAGAAAGCCTGGGAGATAACAGATAACCTATCTACTGCCAGTTATCACCTTGAACCAGTTGCTTAGCCTGTGCCATTTGTCAAGACCACTGATCTCAGCACATCTGGGATGTTTTTGGGACCCAACCTTTCCTACCTCCAGTGATTCCAGAGTGCTGCTTCGTGAACCACAAAGTGCTTTACTGAAGCAGATCAAACAGCTCACAGCTATCAAGTCTCGTCCGTTCCAGACACTAAGCTGTGGCCGGTTCCTCAGACACACTTCTCTACTGCGACTCTTTTGAGAAGGACCTAATTTCACTGATCAGCCATCTACGGTGACTTGTGCAGCATAGCAGCTCATCTTTCTTAGGCACTATCTGCAGAATTGACTTTCCTCATTCTTTATTTAAGAATCTTTTTTTTTCTTGCTACATATTATATGGCACATGTGACTCCCTGAACAGACCAGCTCCTCCTCTTCTGGATTTTCTTGCTTAGAGCCATCTACTCTTTGGACCCTTTTTCCCAGCAATTTCTGGCTGGTAATTTTCTCCAGTACAACGCAATCTTCATCATCATCCTGCTTGTAAAGGTCTATACTTTGAATATTTTATTGTCTTTAGGGTGCATTTTCCTGAGATCATCAAATGTTCAGCATTGGTGATCTGGAGTCTGCCTTGTAGTACTTCTTTCTTAACCCTTATTATTTTGAATACCTCTCTCAGCTTGAAAAATCTGAAGATACTTCTGCATTTTCAAAGTTCCCAGCAAATTTGTTTATTTTCACCTTAGCAGTTTGTTGGCATTTTTTGCAAAGTTTTTGAGGTTTTCCCATTCATAATGCATAGGCCCCTTCAGAGTGTCCCAATGCCTCTGCCTTTTCACAGGCCAGGACATCTTCTAATATCAAGGGTACCTGAGCCACTTTCCTAGCATATCCAAGGAAGAGCTTCCCAGGACTAATTTAACTGCCTGTAGATGTTCCTCTGCACTTTGTTCTGGACTGGTGCCAAAAGTATGTAGCTCACCTTCTTCTCACAGTGCAGTTTTATCATAGGTCTTTCTGGCATCTTCTGTTAATACCTTGATAATGCCTTCACTGCTCATGCTGCTATGAAGCAACAGGAGATTTGCTGGAACCTTTGTTACTGAGATAAACAAGAGGTAAATGAGTCTTCAGGGAAGTATTACTCCTAACACTGTGGATGCCAGGTGAAGTACCTTAGGCCAATTTTCTATTTAGCTTGAACATTGTAATGCACTTGTAGATGCTATAGTACAAGCTTTTGAAGAAAAACAATCATTCACTTTTTAATTTTTGGCGCCACATCCGCACTTCCTCCTGCAAGCTATCATCATCTGGATAATCCATTCAGCACTCAATACACAAACTTTTCTCTCAAACTGCTCTCTAGATCCTTGCCCTCGTAACAGAACCACTTGATGTCCTGAAGCATACAGGCAATATGAATGGATTTCGTAAGGTGAAGCCCACAATAAACACAGAAGAGCTAGCCTCTGACCTCCTCTAGCAGCTGCGGAAGGTGCTTAAAAACAGAATCTCTATGTGACAGAGTCACTAGGGTTTAGGAGAACACTCTGCTTATCAACTCCAAACTTCATTAACACATAACAAAAACATAACAAAAAACCAACTAAAAATTCACAGAGACATTATAAAATAAATAAATATTATTGCTCTGTATAAACTTTTTGCAGAAGCATCTAGTCCAGAATAAGCATGAGTTTTATGAAAGGTATACCAAAAAATCTAATCTTAACTTACATGTCCTATGATAAAAAAAAACAGTTTGTGAATTAGAGGAGCAAGGGGCAGAGAGACAAGCACTGAATCATATGGCAAACCAAAAGCATTATTTATTATTTAGTAGAGCTTCTGTAATACAACTCTGTAAATTGACTTATTTATGAAGTGCAGTAAGAAAGAAAATTAATTACAGTGTGAATAAAATAAGGTTTTATATTCAGCTAATAAGCTAGCTAAAACTGAAACTAACAAACATGAGCTGAAAAGAAGCCATAATGTTCTTAGCCACAACTTGGGAAATATTAACTTAAATACATCAAAGCAAATGAAGGAAGGTGCACGTAGTCACTGTAAGATGACACCCAGTGGTGTCTGGTTTCTCAGGCTGCCAAAGAGTTTGTGCTTTATAGGCAGCAGGCATGAGAGCTCCCCTTTGCATGAAACTCATCCTCCTCCTGGGTATTCATGGCAAACCATTCACACCATTTCCAGGCTTGGCACCAACAGAGTTTTGGGTTGGCACCACCAGCGCTAAGCTACAATAATCCTTTAAAATAAAATTTGCCACTAGACAGCAGAATGCAAGATCCTGTTCTCCACACTTGTCTGGCCGTGAGACCCTGCTGGCACTGTCTGTGGTGATGCCCACGAGCACCAAGTCGAATGGTGGTTTCTCTGACACAAAGCCTTTTGCAGACTCACAGGAGGCAACAGAGAAAAGCTGAATAGCAGTATTGAAAAATATCCACTCTGTTCTTTAAATCAGAGTCAGAGTGTCGGTACAGTATCTGTGACTCTCCCAGAGAGCGGCGCTCTGCCTTCCAGCTGTCTGGTGTTGGATTTCCAGCTCTACCGCTGAAGTACCTAAGATTGCCTCAGACAGCTCACGAAATGCAGGGTACTGCCCGAGGGCTGTACTTTCCTCTCTATCTCACAAATGGAAATTAGTCCCTATTACTAAGGCTGGCGTCCCACGTCTCTGGATCTTGCAGTTCTTCATATAAATTACAGAGATCTTTTTGGGCCTTCACATGTCACTTCTTATCCAGTTAATGATGTTATAAGTTAGCGTAACTTACAGGGAAGTGTTCTAATTTGCACAACCTGAAGCAGAATGAATCTTTAAAGTGATGATGCAAATAAACCTGGAGTGTCACCAATAAACATACAATTAAATACTTTATTTTCTCTATTATTAATTTCACATACTAAACCATAATAATTTTTGCTCTGGGTTTTTTTTTTTTGCATTTGCTACTTTTCAACTCAGTAACTTGCTTTCCTTTCTCAATCTTACTTTTTATAGAGGTGACAGTGGGAGTTTTGCTTGAGTAAACTGGAACATAAAAACTGATCAGAGATGTGTAAAAGAAATGAAAACTTTTTGGGTGAGTGGAGGAGAGTGTCGCAGGTGGTTCATCAGTTTTAAAGAATGGTGGTACATGGTATCAATGGTTTCCAAACAGACACAGAGGAAAACTCTGAGTGCAAAGAACGTGCTGAGGCTCTCTGCTCTTCTGTGGCCTGAAAAGAACAGCCTCTATGGCTTGCTCTGCTTTGGCTTCGCTCCCGCATTACCAGCAAAACAACTGCCTAGCAACCCAGCTTTTCCCACAACATTTCCTCGCACACATTGTGTGGCCAGA
Source organism: Tetrax tetrax (assembly GCA_009806455.1). Lineage (NCBI taxonomy): Eukaryota > Metazoa > Chordata > Aves > Otidiformes > Otididae > Tetrax > Tetrax tetrax. Next base: position 536,703 of record WHYT01017294.1, read on the forward strand.
AAAAAAGTATAGCACCTAATATTCTCTCTGGATAATACCCCTATTTTAGAGCTATTCAGCCCTCTGTACACACTGGAGCTGCAACTAGCAAGGCAATTGCTGTCGTGACACACGGTGCAGGCGACATCAAACCAGTCCTATCCACGCTGCAAGCTGTGCAGTAACGCTGTGCACCCTGAACAGGTTATCTGTGCATCAGACAGACAGCAAACTTGCTGCTTCCCTCCACCATATTTCCCCTAACAAAGGCAGGAAGCCAGGACTGTTAGCAAAAAGGTACAGATATCCTTCCTTACTGAAAAATCTGTTTTGTGAGCAGTGAGAGAGCTCTCTAGCACACACTTCACAACAAGAGTCCATCCGAAAGCATAAATAATTCAGTACTTTAGAAAAACATGCCGAGTTGAACACATGAAATTGTTTTTTCAGTTACTGCCTTTAAGGAACATTTATGGTCATACAGTAGATTTACTAATAGTTATATTTTCTTATCTGACATTCCAGCTGCAGCAGCATCTTGCAACTGAATATTTAAGCTTCTTTCCTCACAGTTTCAGCACCAGTAAAAGAAGGAGTTGTCTTGAATCTTCTGCAGCTGTTTCTGAGCAACATGCTGAGAGGACTGCAGAATATCCGAATTTGCCTGTATATTATCTGGAAGCACAAGCCTTCTCATCCCTCCAAAAGATAGCACCGTTTGAGAAGCATTGTAAATAAGCTCTAACCGGCATAATTATGACAGCACTCTTAATCAAACACACAGAAATTAAGGCAGCAACTTACTTGCCGTCTTCATAACTTCCTCAGGAACACTGTTTTTTTCAAATGAATGTAACAGGAAATTGTGGTAATTACGGGTAAGCTACGCGTCTGCAGCTCAAACCACCCACTGCAAAGTGCAAAGGCAGTTAGCACCGGATTGGTAAGCAACAACTGACAGCCACCTCCCCTTCTTCTTGTACTTTGCATGTAGATCTTAAATAAACGCCATGTGGAGAGAAGTTGCTTTAACAAAGATCCATGTGAAATATGTCTGTGAAAAGGCTTTATTCTTCATGAAAGCTCTGTGCTCAGAATACCAATACTTACCCCTGTGAAGTGCTCTAAGACCTACAGGTGAAAAGCATCCTAGGTGTGCTATCTTTCATTTCTGACTTTATCTGGATGTGTCCACTGTCTTTATCAAAGGCAATACTGACTTTTTACTGCCTCCTGGTCGTATAGGGATTACCTTGGACCTCTCTTGCCCTGTCTTTTACTGCAGCGGGGTAGAGAGGGTACTGAGAAGAGATGTGCACTCTTATGCTTCAAGTAGGTCCAAAGATAACTCCACATGCCTTTGCATTCTTGGCTGAGGCAGAACTTTGCCAAAGTGAATCAGGACCCTGCTCCTATCTTCTTCTTACAACAGTGTTTCATAGTAGGGCAGACAACTAGCTGAAACCGTGCCATTGTCCCATAGCCTTTAAGACAGAAACTACAATCTCTTTTTGGTTTCTGAATTAGCATCTGACAGATGCAGAAAGCTACCGTTAATATCCTGCTCACAGAAATATGTATGTAAGACTGTCAACTCATGGAAAAGCTCTGATAACATCAGATACTGCAGGCAGTTTGTTATGTCTTTAATAACTGGATTGCCTCACCAAGGTTTATACTTTCAAATCTGCATTTTTGTCAAAGTCATTTTAGCACTCACTGGATGGTTAGATAAGGTTGAGACTAGCAGCAGAGCAATGAAATATTCATGCATGTGGATGAAATGTTATTAACTAAGTTGTAACTGCAAGAACAAATTCAGACTGCTCTGACACCTGAAAAATCTTGCAGGAATGGTGTGGCTAAATAAGAGAGCAGAATTACAGAAAAGAGCAGTTGTACAGATTGCTGAAGGACAGAATCTGTGTTTCTAGGCATGAGTCAAGAAACTTACAGAACGCCTTTAGGATCTCAGACTGACTCTGCAGGGTTAGTGAGTAGGAAAACGTATTTGTTTGTAAGCTGAGTCAGCTCCATGACACAAACTCCAGGAGGTCCTGCTTACACAGCTACATGTCAGACTAAAAATCACTGGAGATGCACATGCAAAAGGAAACATCTGTGCCAGCAACTAAAGCAAGTTAGCAGTGCTCCATTGCACAACACAAGTAAAAAGGCATAGAGACTCTTTGAAGGAAAAGTTTTGCCTAGCTTCAGTGAAATGCATCTGGTTTCTTCGCATTTTTTCCTGTGAAACATTTCCAGTCTTTCCTCACTACAGCTGCAGAAAGTCTGAGCAGCAGTTTTTGGAAAAACATAGTTTGAACTTCCGTAGAATACCTGTGTGCACCAAATACACCTGCCATGCAGGTTATCTGATACCCTAGGTAACTTTGCCACTTTTTGAAGAACCTGCAAACGTAGACAAGATATAGCATCTTCCTTTTCCCTGCCTCCACTGCTACTGCTACTATCGTCTTATCAGCAGATAACTGCACCAGGTGATGTCACAAGAATGGTGAATATTAACAGCTGACGGAAGTGAAAAGTCTGTCCCCTGACAAGTCAGACGTCTCTGCAATTGATCTAGAGCTAAAGGCTCTTTTGCCCTTGAGTTTCATCTTCTATTTCCTCTCTGGGATCCTCTTATTACCTTAACCCTCTTACTGTTTCCTCTTCAAGTGGCTCTTCACTTTCTAGCTTACTAACTCTTCTCTTACACCTACAATCATAAAGCCCTAGAATAGTTTGGATTGGAAAGGACCTTTAAAGGTCATCTAGTCCAACCCTCTGCAAGGACCAGATCAGGTTACTCAGAGCCCCATCCAACCCAGCCTTGAATATTTCCAGGGATGGGGCATCCACCACCTCTCTGGGCAACCTGTTCCAGTGTTTGACCTTCTTTATATTTAGTCTGAATCTACCTTCTTTTAGCTTAAAACCATTACCCGTTGTGTTGTGGTTATCACAACAGGCCCTACTAAAAAGTTTGCCCCTGTGCCCTCCTCTTACTAAAAAGATTTCTAATCAATAATTCTATGAATGAAAACAAAATTAAAGGCCTTTTTATGTCTTGATTGTTTCCCTTTCTTCCGCTCTTCTTCCCTTCAGTCTGGACTGTATAACGCAATCCTTTGAGATTGCTCTCCATCTCCTCTCCCCTTGCTCCCCACAGCTCTTTCAGGTATAGCTACCATTTATCTTTCTTAATTTTAACATTGCTAACTCCTATTGCTGTCCTGGAGTTAGTTCATCCCTCTGGCCAAGGATCACCAGTTATTTTGATCCGTACTGCATGGGTGTAACTGAACAGCAGTATGAGAGGGGGAAGAGGACCCAGCTGGCACATGCTAGGGACTAGCTTCACAAAAAGAATGTGCATGTTGCAACATCCATCTTTTAAGTGACTGGCTTTTTGTTTAACTTCAGAGCCCTAATCCTTGCATGAAACCTACAACACCTCAACTACCAAGGAATGCTTTCAGCCCGAGATCTGTTGGGGGCTCAAATGCAGGTTGTGGTGACTAGCTGCCAGTAAGATCCCTTTGAGATGCTGGATGTTACACACCTCGCTCTTCACTGCAGGCAAGCACTTCCATCCTCTCTATACTCAGAGACAAGAACTCTGTCCTGAAACTAGGCACCCGTGCCAGTCCTTCTTCACACACATTGTCACAGTTGCTACCATCTGAAGCCTTCTGGTTCTTAATAAACCACTGCTTGGACCAGTATATGGAAGGTCCAAATTCTATTTTTACCTCCTTACGGCACTTTCAAACCTGTCTTTTCCTATGTAGATGCTCTAACTGTCAGGTTATGGAACAAGATATTGCTGGCCTTAAATGCATATTAAAATTTTCATTTGTCTGAGAGCAAGTCATGTACCAAGAACTTCCCTGGAAGCAGTTCAGTTCACAGGGAAGAGATGCCAAAACAGCCCCAGAAGAACTACCAGCCTTGGCCTCAGCATGCGATGGAGTTCTCTTGGTTCCTTATGTTGAGAGTATTGCTCTTTGTATTGAATATTTACACCGAGTCTCTCCTTGGCCTTGAGGTTTAAGCATTCACTTAGGTCTGGGGAAACCAATTTATTTGTAGGATTTTTAATGTTAAATATTCACAAGAGTGGAAGGAAGAACTCGAGTCTTCTTTCCCTCCCCCAATCTAGGCAAGTGGTCTAGTCCTGAAGTTACTGTCTTTCTCTAATTATTTCATAAAACTATTCCATTTTGCAATAGAAAAGATTAAAGCTGCCTCATCCAATAGCATTATGTAGCTAATTTAAGCATCCATAATAGAAGTGAGTTCAGAAACTCATGAACAGAAGATGGACTTGAACTTAAACAAGTGTTTGAACTGCTGTTTAATGGAGAAAATATCTTGTACATTGAACCAGATTCACTGAATACCAAATGTACGTAATCTTACCAATAAGCTCAGTAGATATTTGCCTAAAATAAAGATCTCACTGTAGCTTAGCTACATACACTATGTAGCAACAGACTGTACACAAAACATACACTTAACTCCTGAGGGAACTTCACTGCTGGAAAGTTGGCACACGGAAATTCCCATTTGTGTTGTGAATAAGTACTGCAGGGGTTTTGAAGATATGAATTTTTAACTCAGATGCCCAAGTCTTTGTTTTTCTGATGGAATACTCTTGAGGCTAAATGAAACACAAGCATTTTTCCTTGCTAGCAGATCTATCTCCTCATGGGATTAGTAGCATTTACCCACTGCCATTTTCTCTTGGGATCCAGGCAAATGTTCAGGTAAATATTGGCGAGATAAATATTGATCTTGCTGATCACTGGTTGCATTTGTGTAATGCTAGGCCATTACCTGCCAATGGGCAAATCCCTCCACTGCATTTATGCAACTATTTTCACTTGGTGAGACATGTTGCCGTCCTCACCCAAACAAAGATAACTGCAAACACAGCTGTTTTCTCTTTGGAACAAATTTTAACAGTTCTCAAAATGATCAGATCCGCTAAACCAGATCTGTAATTTAGGTCTACAGTTTACATCTGAAAATGAAGACTGTAGAGGTTCACTGGGTAGAGAGACAAATACCTCTGGGCTAAATAATTACTCTAAAGAGTCGGTTTTGATAAACACTGCCTGACATAAAACCAAACCACAATCACTCATATTAAAATCATGGTTCTATAGAGCTTATAGTACCATCTATAATAAACAGATGCTTATGCAAGTTTATTTTTTTAATGAATAAGGAATTGTTTTGGAGTTCAGCCTTTTTGTTATGCAAAGCTCTTTCTTCACATTAGCTGATCTCATGAATAGACACATTCCTGAGCAACATTTTTAAAATATGGCTATTGCTTTTTACTTTATTTCATTAATTTAAACTATGTGGCTTTATTGTGTGGGATGAGACAAACATAAATTTAAAAACAAGCATGGCATCAAATCCTCCCCTTTTTAAAAAAGGAAGCATTTTCATTTCAAAGTGCCCCTTTTAAGGCAGAATGCCTGAAGAATATCTGAATCACAGAAATGTTTCAGGGCTGCTCCTCGTCCACTGCTCGTAAGGATTTGTTCCCTACAGTATATTTGCTAGTTCTTTGCAAACTGTATGTCTGATCGATACTAGACACTTCCTTTTCAAATTTGAAATTGATTTTAGCCAGTTAAAAGACAACATCCAAACAATTCCTTGTCATCTTTTCAGAAAATTTATTAACACAGCTGGAAATAATCACTCACTCAGCAGGAATCCCCGCAGTGCATCAGACAAAAAAAAAAAAAAAAAAAAAAGAAAACCAGAAAGACTATTCCTGACCCACTAGATTGGTTCAGACCTTTGTAAAGGAATGGTTAGCAATCTAAGGTGAATTTTAGAAATGTGGCCATACTGACATTGTGCTGCACACGTGTGTACAACACAAACAAAATAAATCTAATTTCTTTTATTTACCTCAGCAAGAACACAAAATACGGAATCCCTGTCAGACTGCTCTATTTCCAGCATTTCCAGCTGTGGTCTCACATGGCTGTAACTCCTCTTAGCACTCAGGGCAATTACTTAACTGCAGAATACATTTCTTTTCTTGCACTTTGCTAGCTCCATATCTGTTTATCTTGACCTCATGCAACCTACGCACAAGTTCAAAATCCATTGATTTAAAATGTGTCTTTACACAGAAAGTGGACACTCCTGTGGTTTGTTCTTTGCAGACTTTCTGTTAACCTCACTCTTTTCACTGACAACATAAGTTTCTGTGTGTTTCTAAATTCCTTGAGACTCGTGGAGATGATATGAGAGAGAAGGAGCCATTGATCCTACTCCACCTTGTGTATGATTAAAAAATTATTAATTTAGTCCTATTCATGTGCAATTCATAGAAACCAGTACAAGACACAGCATTCCCCAGGTTTCGTTTGAATGTAACTTCACTTGAAAGACATTTTTTGTTGGTTATGGGCAATTTGTAAAAACTCATTGAAAATTCAGGTACCAAATTGATTTTACAAGTTTAGCAGCCCAACCTCATGTTTCTTCCCATATGTAAACCTAGAATATCAGATTCAGTAGAAGGAACTCCCTTTCAGTGGGAGACAAACATAGAATCTAAAAATGTAGAGTAATAATTCAGAGAAGACATGCATTTTAAGCAGCACTCTTTTATTCATATAACTGAATTTTTTTTTACGGATAGGTCTCCTTAAGGACTTTTTAAATTGTATTGCATTGATACAGTAAATGTAACATCAGGCATTGACATAAAATTTGTTTAGTTAATGACAGAACATTACCTATGAGACATATCTAGGTGCTGGGTTTTTTTTTTTTTACAGTGCAGGATTGTGATAATACAATGGGTAATGGTTTTAATGTAAAAGGAAGCAGATTCAGACTTGATATAAGGAAAAAAATTTTTACAGTGAAGGTGGTGGAACACTGGAACAGGCTGCCCAGAGAGGTGATTGATGCCCCATCCCTGGAAACATTCAAGGCTGGGTTAGATGGGGCTCTGAGCAACCTGATCTGGTTGGAGATGTCCCTGCTTCTTGCAGGGGGGTTGGACTAGATGACATTTAAAGTTCCCTTCCAGCCCAAACTATTCTATGATCTGTGACACCCCATGAAAATATATATAGAATCTATTATGATATATATAAAAACTTCCTGCTAGAAAATGTAGAATTTAATGTGAAATGTCAATTTAATGTAAAGCTTAGCCTCTGGTTAAATCATGTCTCAAACCACTTCTTTAGTCAGAACTTAGGTCACTGAAGAGACACACCAAAAATGTTTACAAGCATAGAGAATTATTTCAAACCTTAAAAAATACATTTTGTATTTCTAAAGACAGACATATTCTATATTTCTCTTTTCTATTTAAGGGTTTTATGGTCTTGGCAGAGTCAGGGTTTCAGATAGCTTTCTGCCAGTCAACGATATCAGATAAAATTTCTTCCTCTAGATTATACACTTATAAACTATGATGGTGTTTCTCTTGTTATCTTTCACCCAGTTTCTCAGTCGCATCCCAGTTTCTCTTAATCACCATTTCCTGAGATTCTATTTAGCATTGCTTTAGAACTGAGTAAAGTATTTTGAGTACTAACAACTGATCCCACCAAGGATTTAAAGCACATATCACAAAGCACATATCACTGGAATTTTGGCATTAATAGCCTGACTCCCTCATCCGCTAACTCTCAGCAACAATAATTTTGGATTTTTAAAGACACACTTTGCATTTCAAACTCATTAAAATATGCCTTCAAAGAAGCAAAAGTTATTCATTAAAGTGACAAAAGGTTTTAGTAATAATAACCAACAAAAATTGACTGCATAAATTGCTATGCATATGCATGATTCTGCAATGACAACAATGAAGCAATTAACTTGAAAAGCAATCTTGCTGCAGATAGAAGTAGCTTCTCTCTGCCAGCACCTCGTATATGGTTTGCAAGTATTATCCATCGTGTTATTTTTGCATAAGTAAGAGATTGACTTTTGAAATAATGCTTTCCCTGGTATCAATATAAATGAATAGAGAAACATCTGTCCAGGCCAACTCATTTTTGGCCTGCCAGTTGATGTTTCGAGGCAGAAGTAATTTAGAAAGAAAGAAACACAGGGTGCTGTGACATCCACCAATAACTCCTATTGCTAATGCTTTCTTGTAGGGTCTTTTTGCAATTGATGGGAAAGGATTCAGGTTGGGAGTGCATGAATTTCCTGTTGTCTCAGAGCCAATGTGTTTTTTTACCAACTGTAAGCTATTGATCAAGTGAATAAACAGAAAATGACTGTTTAAGTTAAAGTGTTATTCCCAACCTTTTATTTATCGAGAATTCTCTGTGTGAAGTAAAATCAATTGCTAAGGAATGGGGCATGAAAAAAAAAAAAAAGGAAGTGCAGGATATGGAAACAGTAAGAAATGTGCATGTGCAATGGCTAGAGACCAGGCACTCTGCCTGAGGGCAATAAAGTCCTCAAAGCCTAATTACAGATATAAAGAAAGACAGGAAAATTAAGTACTTACTGCATACCTGGTATTAAATGGACATTTACTTTTGTGTTCTGGTAGTCAGATTTCTACAATATACTCATTTAGCATTTCCAAACAGACCCATTTTTAGGTTATGTATTAGGCTAAGCAAGACTATCAAACTAAAACGCAAGTAACTTCTAAAGAGAGTCACACATTGGTGAACTCCTTTCATCATCTGGGTTAATAAAGATGCCAGAAGATAAAAAGCCCATATCTAACAGCTGTAAAAGCCATACTTACTGCTTAATGAATCATCTGAGTCTGAGGACCTTCTCTGTAACAATTTTACTAGAATTATAAGAGTAATATACTAGTATTATATAAGAGTTATTATATAGTATAAGAGTTATATACTAGTATTATAAGTAAAATAGTGGCATTTGAGAATTCTTGTTCTACACTGACAAAGATTTGGTCAGAAAATATCTGTAAAGCAACTTACCAGAGATTATTTAGCAGAGCAGTGACAAAAACAACTGTGACAGCAACCAAGTCTACTGGTCCCTTTCCTCATCTGTTTCCTAGAGCACATGAATGGAAAGATTTATTATCAAATATATTTGTTTGTAGAGCAGTTATTATAACTTCAGGAACTAGTGAATGAATGTTTACAACTCCCACTTTAATGATCTCTTTATATTACTATACTCTTCCCTTTTAGACCTTTACAGAACAACTGATTTTTTTTTTAATTATAAAACCCATATATTGCAATATAGACACAATAATAGATAGATAAATATTAATGCTTCCAAATGTTCTGAAAAGATAAGCTGCAATAACATTTTTAGCACTGATAAAACACTCAACAAGTGTGTACATTATTGCAATGACAAACAGCGCCTACTCTTTTAGAAAATGTATCAGCTGCTTAAAATGTACCAGCTCTGTACTACAGAAAATAGTTAAATCTGTATGACACAAAATGAAAAATAAAATTATCTCCAGAGGCTCTGGTAGCAATGTCCCAGTTCTGCTGTTGTGGTCTATGTTGTCATTCTGTAGTATGCAAGGGCTCAGCAATACACTGCTTGCTGTACTGGAGTTTTCAGGGTAGGACTCTGCTGGGGCAGCCACAGAGCTTTCCTCACGTACATATGAGAAGCACAGTAAGCCTGCTGGAATCAAAGGCATGCTTTAAACTAAAATTTTGCTTTTGCAGTAAATTAGAATTATGCAGGGAATATTAGAGTGACTTAACATAAGCATTGTAAGCAGAAGCTTGTCTTGTTTGCAATCACACATAGCCTAAACAACAACAACAACAACAAAAAAAAAAAATGGAGAGGAAGGGGGAGAGGAAGAAAGAGAAAAGAAGGAAGGAAGAAGACACACATAAAAGAAAACTGGTCATCATAACGCACGTCTTCGAAAGTAGAAAACACTAGAACCAGACAAGAAAACAACCAAAAAGATAAACCGGAAGTCAAATACTCAGCTTGTAAAAAAGGGTGAAAATATCAATTTCAAGCTTGTGTTTCTGGGTCTTGCAGCTGCCGGGCTCTACCCAGGAGGAGCAGACATGGGGCGGCAGCGCGCAGCAGCACAGCTGCCAGGATTACCTGCTGTGCCAGAGCCAACAATGACTGTGAAAGAGCCTCCTTCATACGTACTCTTACAGCTCAAGCTCTGTGGTTCATTTCCACTTAATATTTAAGTGAGGGATTTCACTGAAACTATTCCAGCTACTTACAGGCATGAGGATAGCGGGATTTACCATGAGCAGTCTGGAAAGACCAAAACAACATTTGTTTTATTTAATTTAAAAAGCTGTTAGTTTTCTCAGTTCCAAGAAAACTAAAGTGATGGCAAGAAATGTGATTGTGCAGATTGCCTGAACTGGTGTTAATTACTTTTTAATCATGGAAAATTAAATTAGGGTTGACATACATTACTTGTCTGGGTTGTCCAAAGATGGTGTAACAAGCTAACAGATATTGAGTTATAATTACAAGAATATATAATTATATCAATTTTAGAGACTATAAGAAGAATATGCTGGCTGATCAATATAGAATTTGCCCAATTTACAATGTGGTTTATTTAACCAAAACAGTAAAATAGAAAATGGTAAAATATTATCTTTCATTTTAACTTATTTTGTTTATTGCTTTTCACTTTTAACTACCTTGGAGGTGCTGTTTACATGTTTCCAAGCATTGTGAAGATTTATTTTCCTGCTAATTTTACAATCTGGTGGACTATCTTTGATCATGACCATCAAGAAAGATACATCCTTAGGTCCACAGGTATCTATCACTGCAGGTTAGGAATCTTCAGGAAGCACAGCTTGGGTGGATCCATTCTGCTTCACAGTACTTTCATGATCATAGATCTTTCTGGAGCACATGGATGCCTGCTATTTAGAAAATGGATCACATTTTAATTAACATAATAGCTCTCTTTTAAATAGCATTACATTTATTGGATTTTGAGGAAGACCAACAGCAGCCTACGTCTGCTTCCACGAAAGTCAGTGTCATTATTAGTATGAGGTACAGGAAATGGTCTGGTCAGACTTAAGCAATTCTTAAACCTTTCATTACAGTACAGTTCAGCAAAGCTCAGAGCAAATGAGACTTTCAGAAGATTCAGTTTTCACTGCCTGCTGTTGTTCCTCAGGCGCTGAGAAAATGGAAAGCTAATAGAAGTGCTGTAACTGCTCCCAAGAATAGTTCCCTCTGACATTGCCTTTCATCCAGGCTAAACAAAAAGTCAATCCTATGCTGTCCTACAATACACAAACATTCTGTACCACATGCTTTTCTTGAAGTTCCCCTGTCCTTTCATAATTTGAGTTATAATAAAAACATCAGTTATCCACTATGGAGTTAAACCTCCAAAGGTTGGGAAGGTATTCTGATAAATTATGGATGTTTACTAGAGTTTTATTCACATTGCTAGGGCCACTTGAGGTGTTGAAATGAGCCTGCTCCTTTGAACTGGAGATTTGGCTTTGCTCTGTCAGCTGTGTTACATCTTATTTTTAGTGGCACTGGTTTCTAGTTAAACTGAAACAGTTTGACCCATTCTGTGTCAAAAATGTGGGCAAATGTCACCAAATGGGAGGACTTAGGAGCAAGACCAGTGTTACTGCAGGAGACGGCTACAGCGTAACATGGGGAAGCTGGAGTTTCCTGTGGTCTGCTCCCTGATGTGAGCAAAGTGGCCCTGGGCTACACGGACAAAAGGCAGCTAAGAATACAGGACAGGAGAGAGGCTGTCTGGAGTTCAGGGGTTCCCTTTTTACTTAATAGAAATGTCCTTATTTCTTAACTATGCCGGTACTTCTGAGGGTGTAAGTACCAATAGTTAGAGGTTCCTAGGATGATATCGAGTAGTCCCAGAATAAAACTGATGACGATGCAGCTGGGGGCAATTGCTAACTTCAATTTACTATTTCAAACTCAGCCTTTCTGCCACTGAAAATGCCTAAATAAATCATCCCTACAATTGGCAAAAACATGCTTTCAAGAAGCAACCATTTGCAACAAGCTGCACAAAAAAGTGGATGGAACTGCTGGGTCCCTCTATCTTTTTCAGAAAAGGTTTTTTTTTCTTGTGTGAATTAAACCACATTTCTACTCAACAGATAGTTTAAAAAATATTTACTTATTTATTTGTTTATTATTTCATACCTGAATCTGAGGTTAAAGTAACCATAAATACTTGGTGGTCTTCTATGGCTAGTTTGAGATTTTTTTTTTTTTTTTCCTATGAAGTGCTACTGTGATACGCCTACAAACTCCCTCCTGGACTCCTGGAGAATGCCGCCACAAATTTCCTTCTCTGTAGGGGAGGACTAGAGGGATTCAAAAGGAGTCATCTGGATTTCTTTAGATTACTTCTGATATCCCGATGTATCAGGAATGTCACACAAGCCGTGACTTAAAGTGCTTTGGCAGCAGCTGACAGATCTGGGTGGGTACTCTGCGAAGACTTCTGCAGTGTTTGGACAATATGTGTAAGAGAAACAAAAGAGGGAAGGGGAAAGCAAGCTTCTTCCCTCCTGCTACCACTCAGATATCGTTGCTGATCACCCTTAAGACCTGAAGAAAAATCTGCAATGAACTGGGCATTTTGTGGAACAGGACTTCATCTACAATTGGGAAGATATGTCCATCATCTTCTGGAGTACCAAAATGCCAGAGCCACTGTGTGTCATGGACTAAAGCACTAATCTACTCTGACAAATCCCTCTGCAATCGCTCCAAAGCCCAGCAGAGGCCAGATGAATATCTTGGAATTCTATACGTTCTCTGGTCAATATTGGTCTAACAAATAACAATTTAACAAAATACAAAGCCTTCTGAATACCTCATTAAAGGGTACAAGTCAGTTCTTAGAAAAGATGAATAGGAAACACTGCTATATAAAGGATACAATATTGAAAAAAGTCCAGCATTAAACTGCATCTGAAAAAAATAACCCGATGAATTCCTATAAACAGACACGAAGTGGAAAAGAAACACTATTTTTTCTTTTTTAAAAAGCATCTAACTGCTGACTTTGAGCTTCCCTGAAGACAAGTGAAAAACAAGAGAAAAAATTTAATTTAAACAAATATAAAAGTGATGTGCAGTCCATTTGTTGACAGCCCCGTAACACTGTCTGGCAAACAACTACCAATCTGGGTAAGAAATCTGTTCGATTAGAGTGGCAAGATGGCTACAGATGGAAGTGGCTGTGTGGAGGAGCCCAGCCAGCCAGTGACAGGGTTGCTTTCCTCAGGATCTCCAAAGTCAGAAAAAAAAAAAGGATGGGGCCAAAATTTTATTTTGCATCAAAGCATATCAGGATTTTCAGCCATCTGCGCCCCGCTATTCTCTTGAGAAACAGCAATCTTTGACACGCCAGCTTTTGCTAAAAGAAGAGGAGTGGCTAATTGGATTCCTAATCCATTAATAATAATCTTTTCACTGAAGTGACAGCAAGTGTGACCCATCATCTTTCCTTCCCCTCCTGCTTTATGTAGCTGTGTAAAATTAGAGCATGGAGCTGGTTACTGCTGCTCACACCTCACTGGAGTGATCTCCAAAAGGCTCTGTGCAACCTGAGCTAATGAGCTGAGAGATGCAGAAATCTCAAGCCAAATTCAGTCGCCTAGGGACAGGGTGTACTTGTAGGTAAGTCCATCCCTGGTACTTTGGAAGGAGTCATTCATATTTACATGGGAGCTGAATTTGGTGTACAGCTTTAAAGTTTCTTTACAAGCACTATTCATTACAATCCACAGAAATGAAAAGTGGTTAGTTTTTTTTTCCTGTGTAGGGATGAGTAGGTTAAGAGGCTATATAAATGGACATTCTTCCTCAGATAAAAAGATGTGAGATGCACAGTGTATTGCAACTTTAATCCTTTAATGACTCAATCATATACTCATAATTACATTATGAAGCTGCAGTTTTTTCTCCTGTTCAATTTAGTGGGACAAAGCAAGAAGGATTACATTGGAAGCATCTATGAGCCCAGATTGTTCAAGGGAAGAGCTGTAAGTAATCTGAATTCACAAAAATGACTCCCATTCTTCTTTTTCATTCTCTCCTCAAACTCATCAGTCCAGCAGAGTCAGGTCTCAGCTATCATCCTAAAGATAGAAAAAAAAGCATTCAAGAGGAGAAAAGATGCTATAATAGTGCAAGATCTACAGGTAGAATGCAGGAAACTGAGCTGAGTGTTTTAATAACCCATACATTTTGGTCTTGGTGGTAGATCAGTCTGTTTTAACATGTCAGCAACTGTCTGCGTTCTGTCTCCACTGAGGTTTTAGCTGTGGCTATGTTGTAACAGGTGACAGCACCTCTGAGTAAATATCTAACAAGGACAAGAAGTGAGGTTCTTCTGACAAGCCTGCAATAAGATGAAGACAGCAGCAAGGCCATCTGGATGGAAGCAGACTGCAGAGAAAAGCTTGGTTTCCTGTTCTGGAACAAAAACAGTAGCTTCTGCACCACCAGACCCATCTCTCATCTTTCTGTAAGCAAACTAAAGTCCTAACTACAGCCTCTGCAGTGATTTAAGAGATTCCCTGGTAGAAAGACAGAAAGTAGGTCTCCTTATCACAAGCCAGGGTGCTACCTACACAACCATGAACTAGTATTTTATGAAATTTAGAAAAGAAGCATGCTCCAAGGCTAGACTGACTGAACTGTAAGAGCAGAGAGAGTGGCACTGCAAACACTCAGGAATGCTGCAGCCTGGGTCCACCTCCAGACTGGATCCCCTGAGCAGCCGCACAAGGAAGTTGGGTGTCACTATCACGAGAGACTGAGACAGGACAAGCTCTCTGAGCCAGGCCCAGACTCGCAATAGGATTAAAAGATGGGACACAGCAGCGCTGTGTTGCGTGACACTCTGCAACTTTGGCAAGCTACACCATGGGGGCTTACTTCTTAAAAATATATAGCAATGCTAAGAAGGGAAGACTTAGTTTATCTGCTACAGAACTCCCACTTTTGGTGGGAGCAGGAAGAGAGCCCACAGTGATTATACATGTGGTCAGCAACCCCTTTCTGCCCCAACCTGTAAGCTGGTTTTGAAGGTTTAGTGGGTCATTCTGGTTATCTGAGGAAACTAGCACTGTGTTTGTACTCCAAGTTTGAGTTGCATGGCTGTGACTGATAGAGCTGGTTTTAAACTAGATACTTGCATGCTGTTAGCAGGGCAGTTGTGGAAGTACAGAAACCAGTGCATGCTGCAACATCTACCTGAGAAGCTCAGTAAGTTGCTAAGCTGCCAGTTTTAAAATGTCTTTGATATGCCTACATTAACTGTAATAACAATGTATTTTGTCACGGTCCTGCCTCTTTACCTTTGGACAGTATCCTGCTTATTTACACAGAACATAAAAAGTCCTGTTGCCCTTTACACAGCAGGAATCAGAGTAATATTAGACATTTTCATCAGCCAGCATTGGATGGAATAGCCCAGCACATATTTAAACTTTGCTATGTGCCTGGGGTATTCAGTTACTAGAAAAGAGTTTGACTGCCTCTTATGTTTGTCTCTTATGCCTACCAGTCTGTTACGAGTTAGCTATTTCCCCAGCTGAACAACCCTAACGACTTTGAAAGGCAGTTAAGCAGAAAATAAATTTCAATTAGCAGGTAAAACCTTAAGGTAGGCTGCGGTAGGGCTTATCTTTTTTTTAGCTTGAACTACTCATACAAATTACTATCTATATATGTTCAGTACAGCCAAGATGAAAGAACAGCCCCCCTACACACAATTTCTAGCCACCCCTTACTAAAAAGCGATTATCTCCCACACCTTCCCAGGGTGCTAGCATAGAGCTGAGCTGAGGGAAACATGAAAATGCATCCTTCCATAATGCGTTGCTGTCTTTACTAACTGGGCTGGTAAGTTCTAGTGTGGGCTTCCAGCTCTAAATGCATGAGAGGGTAGCAAAACGAGTGCAAGTTATTGTACATTATGGGTACAGTTTCATGTAATCATCACTGAAAGAGTTGTTAGAAGTGGTAATTAGAGGTGTAGTAAAAGTTAGTTTACTGTTGCATTGTACAAGAGAAAGGGGCAGCATGTGAAATAGAAAACAAAAGCATGAAGAAATGATAAAATAAATTGCGAGGCTAAGCAACTAAACAATATTTAATTGCTAAAGAAGACAAGGATTGGTTTTGATATCTCTTTTTCTTGTAGACAGTTGATTCCAATCCAGTAGCTAAAAACCTGACCTGAAATCTTGCTTCAACATTCTTTATTTTATCATTAAACTTGTGTTATGAGAGAAAGACATACTGCAGTTAAAAGGACAAACTGTTCGCCACGCAATAGTAGCATTCCACAGCACGTGGTGTTTACAGATACCCTGAGATATAATTACAAGACCCACAGGAGAAGCACTTTCTGATAAGCTGGTGCGGGCCAGTGAGAGTGTTAATTAAATCCAGCATGAGGTTTTAGTACCAGAAATTCCATTTGATGAGCACAAAACATTGCCACTCTCCCGTGGGAGCAAACTGCGAAAACGCACTGTCCAGTTGAGGCAGACCCTAACTCACCACAGCATCATAGCAATTTTAGGATAATCTCCCTGCCTCCTTGTGCTTTAGAACACAGTCCAACCTCTAATTCTGGGAATGGAGGGAACTTCTAGAGATTATTTCATTGCAGATCAGAGTGAGTTTTGCTTTTATTGTTGGCTAACGTACTTTTTTTTCTTTTTTCCCCTATCTCATTTTTCTCATGCTGGCCACACAGTTGATTGCTGAACACATGCTGATCCCTGTTTTCTGGTATAAAACCAAAGCCAGAAGTTAGTGTGTAGGTCAAGAGAAGGGGAGGCAGCCATAAGCATTTGAAAAGAGAGGCCCAAAATGGATGAAGGCACATACACAAAATTCCACCTGTGCTGGAGAGCAGCCTGTGCCAGAGGAAGCAACTCCATGCAGCGCTACATGGAGAAGAACCTTCAGTGTACTGAAGAGGGTGAGTTCACATAGTTGCTTCTTTTCCTTTTCCTCCTCTCAGATAAATGAGTCGCAGGGAATGTAGGAAACAGACTGCATTTGCATGAAGGATTCTGTGTCCTGGCCCAAGGAGTGATCAGAAAAGTAACAGGAGCTCTAAAAAAACCATATTCTTAGAAACCACGTCATCTGAACAGATGCAGTGCTGTTAAAGTTCACTGGATAAACTAGGTTTTATTTTCTACAGCATCTCTTTAAATACAGTAACAAGAAGTCAGCAGGTTCATGGGTACATACCCACTGGAATGTTTTGCTGAACATTAATAACTCCACAGTGCTAGGTTCCAGCTATGTGGGCCAAAACAAACATAAAACAGTTTTTGGTTTCAATCCTGCATATAACCTCTGGGAATTACGCTGAAACTTCCTGTTTTCCCTGCTACCTACCATGCATTTCTCAGCCTACAAACGCGAGCTAGGGAAGAGCTTTCAGAACATCATACTTGGAAGGAATCCAAGGAGCAAGAAAAAAGCTTCAGAGTAAGCAAATGGCTTGAAAAACCTGCCTGTGAAATACGGGCAGGGAAAGGGACTTGTGAAAAGGAAACCATTCATCCCAGATCCCTTTTCAAAGTGACAGTATCAACCCAGCAAGGTCCTTGCCCTGAACTTCAACACAGAGCTGCACCCCAGCAGCCTTCTGGCTCTTCACAGACATCTCTACCTGCAGGCACTGAGAGGAACAGAAATGGTGTCCCTACTCTGTGATTTTAAATGAAGGTGGAAACAAACATTTGTTTTACTGAACAGTGATACTTCTCCATGTACAAATACCTTGATCGGGATTCAGCTGCTCTTACTTTGCTGCTTCTTTGCCTCTGCACATTGTCTGTTACTTTCCTTGCCTCTGCACTGGCACAGGAGAAAGAGAGCCTGAAACACTGGGGTGGTCACTTGAGAATGGCCATTACTGATTTTCCAAAGAGTAGTTTTCCACTTCATTAAAAACTATGATAATGTTGAACATAACCCTTGGTGAGCAGTGGGCTGCCATTCACGTCAATCCAGAATCAGTGGTGAGAGACAGCAAAGTCTTGAACAATTTAGTGCTTCTTCATGCACAAAAAATCAATTTGACTGGGCTTCAGTGGATGCTAATTTCCTGTGTGACAGTTAGGCCCTGATGTCTCTGAAGTAAGAAAAAACTTTGTGGACAGCCTGGTGACTACAGCCATACAACCAGCCTAAAAGTTGGACCACTTTTTGCTTTATTTCCTTACTTTAAACAAGGCGAAACATACTTTTTAGCCATTTATTAATAGCACTGAAAAATTTAAGACGCTCAGAAGCACTTTAAGAAGGCTTTGGTCTGAAAAATAATAATCACCATCTTTCCCTGCAGTATATAAACCTCATGAGTATCTTGAAATCTGCTCTACTTTTTGGGGCCCCAATTCAGCAAAAAACTAGGACATTCATTTATGACCTGTTTTCTATTATTAGGAATAAATCAGTTTGCAGTAGTAACAGATACTAGAGCCCAGTGCTGTGATAACAAGAAAGACAACATAATGACATTTGTTGCAATAAAAACAGGTGCATAGAAATCTTTTTTCCAAGTTCTGGGAAGCAGATGGTCATTATGCCAGTACAAATAAATGCCAAAAAATATTAGGTAGAATTTTTTTCCACGCATCATGTTTCTAATCCATGCTCCAAAGCTTTTTTTAACCACAAGAGCAATTATATTTCTTGCAGAGATTCCAAATGCAAGGGTTTTCTAAAAAGCACTGATTAACAAGGCCAACAGAGTCTATATGAAAAACTGCTTTCAAAGATACTGTTGCCAAAAACAGGTCTGTGGTTTTATAATGAATACTATCTAATTATTCATTCCTACCAATGCTACAGAAGTAGGGGGCTGGAAGTCCTGATTCACATCTCCACCCCCCCATAATAATTCTTTCATTGGTCTCAGGCAAGAACTAAAAAGCAGGCAAGTTTCATTTCTACTCCACTCTGACTTTCTAGTGGACTGTTGCTGGTAGAAGTCAGGCTCACGCCTCCAAAGCAATGAGGTAAGCACCAAATGATGACATTTAAGCCTAGACAATAAGTTGATGTGCTTGGTGTGCCGTCTAGTGTTAGAACTTCCCCACTGGTGCAGCACAGCTGCATGTGGCGTGCAACGTGGTTACAGCGTCTCTTTTCTAATGCGCCTGCATCTCTCACAAGTGCCCTCAATCAAAGATATCATGAATCCCCTCAGCCAGCTGACTGTTGCTGCTGGTGACCAAGGCTCTTGCCTATTCAAATCTCATCATCTTAATCACCTTGACATCATGCACCTCCCACTCCTGTAGCCATCCTTAACTCCTCATGCCACTAGCTCCACATTACAGTTGTGTGCTCTTTCTGCTTTTTCTGTCTACATGTGTTCAGGGACAAGTCAGTGGATGGGAAATGTACAGAAGATTATCAAACATGTAGAAAGGCTGGGGTACATTAGGAAGAACTATCACATACATTTGACCTGCTGCCATGGTCTTCCATCAGCAGCTACTTCTTCCCTTTTTTCCAAGCTATCTATCTTTACTAAATAAACAATTATACAATTAGCAAGATTTTTCTATTGACTCCCTCATGCATTTCAGCCACCAGTGGCCTTCAGTTCCAGGTAATTCTGTGTGGCCTGGAGCTCCCTGGAGCTGGCTCTCACCATGCCAGGGATGCTTGGCACTTCCTCTCTCTCCTTGCTGGTCTCAGGCATATTCAGCATCTGATGGAACCTTTGCTCCAGGATTCACATTTGGTCCAGTCCACTGTTTAAGAACTCAGGAATCTTTCATCTGCTTCTCTCTAGAAGAGTACCTCCAGTTCATTTGCTTCCTGCCACAGCAGGACTCTCCCCTGGACAAAGCAGCATCCATTTGGGGGTCCTGCCCTTTTGAATCCTCCCACAGCACCATCTGTCTTTGCATGCTTGAGCAAGCATTTGCACTGAGACCTCTTGCTACTGCTTCAGGACCTTGTTGCTCATGTTGATGTCTTGCAACATTTTCTCCTCTCGCTATTTTCCAGTTTCCTGATACGTCTACTTATTCTGTAATGGCCTTGTAAAGCTCAGTGATACACAAAACCTGGGATAGATAGGCCTTCAGTCAGACCCTCTATCACTGCTTTAATGAATATCTGTCCTGACCCTTCCATGTCACTTCATTCTTCCTCAAAACCTGCGTACCTGCAAGCAGTTAAAACAAGAAAAGAAAGCGCACAGAAATTCTGGCCTTTGTTTTCTTCAGTCTTTCACAGCACATCTGCTAACAGCCATCCTTCTCTTCCGCACTCCTATAACCTGCTCTGGAAGTGGTGCTTTTGTAGGGGATCCAGTTGGCTGCCCTTCCCCAGGGGGAAGGGATGTGTGCCAAGGAGCGCAGCCAGGCAAGGCTGAAAACCTCCCTCTTAAAGTTCTTTTATCATTGATGAGGACTCCAACAAGGGCCATAGCCATGTGACTGGCAGCCCTGAATGCAGTGGCATTGCGGTAGGTGGAGCCCAGAACTCTGCAGGGAAACACCACTCTCCCAAAGAGCGTTACTCCGATGTCTCTCTCCCAGAGTAAACCACCAGTCAACAGAGAGATTCATGCCCTGCTCATATGTTTTTTAAAATCAATCCTCTTTTTCTCTCCTGAGGCATGAAATAAAATCTCTTCACAATAATACTGATACAACAGTTTCTAAAACCTTTCCTATAAGGCCCCGATGGAAGAATAAAGCTGAGTGTTAACCTAGCTATATTTCATAAACCAGAAATCTTAACATTGAGAACCAGGGAGACTCCGATGTGACTGCTCTTGTCTCTGCAGCAGCTCAGTTAGGAAAGGTATTTTTCCTTCACTACTAGTGAGAAGCCAAGTGAGCAGTTAACAGTTTTTTACTAGTATAAACCGTTTAACAGATTTCCCTGATTTTTGGTACAGCTACAGGAAGAAAGAAGAACAAACTAACTGATTCCTGGCAGGTCTGTTTGGAACAAAAAGTGGAGGCTGCATTGTTGCCTGCAGACTTGCTGTTCCTACTTGGATGATCTCTTCACCAGCCTGACTGAATTACAATACAGAGCTACCAAGGAATTTATAGTTCCAAGGAGGTTTAGAATAAAGAAAAATAATGCAGAAAAAAAAAATTAAGTGATTTTTTTAAAGATTGCTTTCAGGCTAAGTCCACACCACAGGCATTGCTGGACTGTATCTTCTGCAAACACATCTACCCTAGCATTAAAAGTTGCCAGCAGCCTAGGGTCGGCATCATAGATGTGCAGAGCCCCACGCTGATGCTATTCTGTAAAATCAGTGTCAGCACTAAGGATGAAACTGTAATGCTGCGTCTATACTAGTAAATAAAACAGGCTAGACACTTTTCTCTAGCCTGGAGCAATGTAACATGGCCTGGCACACATACACAAAGCTAAACTATTCCTCTTTGCCTCCAGACATGATGGTCTTATCTGAACCACCCATTAGGAAAGGTCTGTGGCATCCAATCCTTTTTGTTTCCTGCCATATTGCTAGCTGGCATGGACCAAATCTGTGCCACTGGAGTATTGTAACAATTAAACAGGATGCATGATTGCAGATCAGTGCCCTGGTCCTGTTCTACTCTCGAGTATAGACATAGCCTACAGGTAGTGGCTTTCTAAAGCCTTTTAAAAGGCTCTCTGGGGCCACCCCAGTTTATCACTTTTAGTTGCTTACCCCACTGAGTCCTCAGGCCTTGCTTGAGAAAAATAGCAGTGTTCTCCATCTCACTCATAAACAGGTAAAGGGCTTCTTGTGTTTGGAGACACTGAGCCATGAACATGCCTAATAGTGTCACACGTAAGCCATGTCAAACAACTAAAGAACCTGTATTAGAAAGCAAAACTAATAAGCATAGCTGCCTGCCTTCTGAGAGGATTTGAAAATTAGAAGGAACTGGAAGAGGTAAATGGGGTAATTTGGGGGAAGTCCCCAACAGATCCCGGGGCGAGGAGGCTGTGGTAACACAGATGCTGGGGTGACTAGGAGGAACCTCAAGGTGAAGAGGTTGTTCCTGGGGATTTGGGGAACAACGGGAACGGTGCAGAGATGGTAAGGGAAGCCATGGGAACAGTGGAGGGCTGTCGCCAGAGTGGGGTGGGCAGAAGACAGCAGGTATGTTTGTTACAGCAAAGACTCCTCATAATGATGAGCTCCAGCAGAGACATCCCCTCCTTCATTCATTCTTTCTGGGGATACGGCAGGTACCTCCCCAGCTGGCCATGTTTAACATAGGTCATATTCCCTTGCTGCGATATTAGGTGATGCTGCTTGTTGGAAAAAAAGCACCCAAGCTGTTGCACCTGTGTTTTTTATCACCATTTGCAATACCATAGTCCTATAACCCGTAAAAAGTTTTATACAAACCAAATTAAAAAAAAACGGTATTAGTTCTGAATTTTCAACTTTCTGTGCTTCTCCAGACCAGAAATAAGTATGGATAAAATACAGTTCTCTCATTCTCCTGGTTTTATTGCTAACACATGCATTGCAGACTGGATCCAAACCTCACCGAATTTAAAAGGAGCTTCAACACAAAGAAAGTGGCCTCAGCGTCCTAACTACTGAAGTGCACATTTTGAGAATCTCAACATCTATGAAGCTTTTGGCTTCTTTGACTCAGTGCTTTTAAAAAGTGAGAACAATCATAGAAAAACTATGTGTCTAATTGCATTTATTAAGGGTCAGTTCAGTTTTGAGGCTACCTTTTGCTTTCTGTTGGAAAAAGCTATATAATTCAATTAGGACTGGATGATACCAGCACTGATGCCACAAACACAACCCATATCCCCTCAGGAAGGGCAATCACTTCTCCACTGAATGGCCTGATGCACATTAGCACAATGGTTTGTGGGTTGCTGAAAGCTTTTAAATTACATGTTTCCAGAGTAAGAGGGTATGCATGAGGGGAAAAAAAAAAAAAAAGACAAAGAAAAAATAAATCAGAAAATACTCCATCTGAAGTATATAGAACACCAGCTTCAATTCAATATCCTGCTGCCTTGATATCCTACAGATGGTGATTTTTGCCATAGGGCTATCTGCCCACTAGCATAAACCAGCACGTACCTCCACAGCCGCTCAGCCTTCCTGTCTGTTCCTTGCAAACTCGGCCTCCTCATCCTCCTCTTTGCCTTGCATTGGGTTTCCTCTGCTCCTCACGCTGCACAACCCAGGCAGCCCTCCATCTGACAGCCAGTACACAGGCACACACAGCCCCACCCCACCACTGGGAGATGGTGGCCACCTTTGTGAGGAGGAGACTCACAGCCGTGCTCTGCACAATGCTGGGGCAGCCATTTTGTGGGTACCAGCTTCACAGGTGTTGGCCTAAGATGGCAGCCATTTTGACTCATGGGAACTAGGCAAACTGGCCACACACCCTTCTGTCCTCCTCAGGGGATGAAACACCCAGAGGATCCTCTATAAGAAAGGGAACTGAAGAAAGATATGATGTGTTTAAAATAACAGAGGCACTTTGCAGAGGAAACTGGGCCCACATCTCCCTAGTTCCAGCCACTTCCTCGTTTACCCAGACCAGGCTGAGGCAGGGGTGGTGGCAGCACCTTGCCAGGGCAGGGGTAGCTGGTGGGGACTCGGGGTGCTGGGGGCCAGAGAGCAGACGGGGGCTGCGCGCAGAGGCGCGATGGCATTTGGAGACACAGAGCTCCCATTCTGCGTGCGTGCATGGGCCGAGCGTGAAGCCTGCATTTGTCACACACTGAGGTCAGGCCGTGGGAATGTAAAGGAAGAGGAGCCAGATCAAAAGTGGGGTTTCTTCTGTTTGTTTCTCTCTCAGATCTCATGCTCAGAGGGCAAGCTTGTTGGAGTATGTATTTCACATAGAGCGTGCTGGAGAATAGCAGTACTGAAGGTTACACAGCTGCAAATTAAGTAAGAATCAGGTGCAAAGATCTAAACTGCTGAAAAAGAGGAACAAGAGAGGGAGAAAATAGATGCTTAATGAAGTGAACATTTATGTTTTTAACACTGATCTTTGATTGACGTTAGACTTAGGATGGTGGAAGCAGGAGAGAGGGAAAAGTTACAGGAAAAAAAAAAATTATCTTAGGAACACCTTCATTTTTAAGAAAGAGAATATTCCTTTGGGCTGGCATGACCTAAGACAGAGTGAACTTGAGAAACCGATCCCTGAAATTAGCCTTGCTGAAAAGTACTTGAAGAGGAAATTCAGCTGAGGTTTAAGAGCACAAGGACTTCCAGGAATTAATCTGATCTCCCAGGTCTGCCTGCGACCACGTCAGAGGGAGAGGAGCTGGGAGGTGAGCAGGCTTTGAGTTGAAGGTATCAGATGGAAGTTAAGTTTTGCTTCTCCATCCTCTGTGAGACAGGCTCACTTAGGAAAGCACCATTATTTATAAGCAATAGTTTGTGACACAACTTTAACACATTTAAAATACAGAAATAACTGTTTATTAACTATTCTTTGCAGTGTGACAAATAATGTTTCAATATTTGCATGCCCAGGCATCAGTAAACTCCTTGCAAAATAAGCCTAAAGCACTATTTTTGCACCTAAATTAGTAACTTGCTTTTTAGATATCCAGGGTGCCCAGCCATCATCACTGACTCCAGAGGAAGCTCTTGGAAGCAGATCAAAAAGAGGAGGGGAAGAAGGGAACAAAACAGATTGTGGAGCCAGATCCTGCTTTCTGATTATTTGGGCCCAGCTCAGCCAGACCACACCCAGGAGTTGGTGACAGGAAGCTCTGAATTGCACAAATGGCTTCCAGCTCTCTTTTGTCTGTAGAGCATAGTATGCAGAAATCAAGCAGCCAGCAGCAAACATTTACTGCCTTCTTGTCTGCAAAATGAACGATGACACACTCTCCTGCATCTGGGGACTGCTGCAGCATGAGCAGAGATGGGAAGGAGTACATCATGACATTAATTCTTTGGCAGAACAAGGAGTTACATTAAGGGCAATGCCACACTGTTTCAGAAGGACATTCATCCCACACACAATTATCTGGACCCCTTGCGCACACAGAGCAGCTGCTAAAGGACTGCACAGATATTCCTCTGAAGCTTGTTCCCATTATGTCTCTTTCTCCTGCAAGCCAGAGAAAAAGAAAAAGCCCCAGTAAACTGGTTATTTTAGTGGCATGACATGACCAGGAGCTAAATGCCATATGTTTTCTATCTTCATTGTAAGAATAAAAGTTGAGAGTTGAGGGCAGCAGACATGCCTTGTTACAAGTTCCTGAGGCTTTTGAGCCTCAGGAAATTTAAAAAAAAAAAAAAAAAAAGAAGCCAAAAGGGAGAGCTAAGCATGGTTTTGCTTTCCACATTTCTCTTGCTCAGCATTTCTGCCACTGGGGCAGTGAGGGCTGGGATCCGCGTCTCCACAGAGACAAAGGTTTAAATATGGTGAACAAGAGATAGGCAGTGATTATTTTTTTTCTTGTTAATGTAAATAAAGCAAACTTACCAGATGTCATAGCATATTCATGTCACCCTTCACACCTCAAATTAGATGAATACCTTTTAGATTAGTAGTTAAGTATTATCAGAAGCAACAAAGTGTCATCAGGATCTGAAGCCATTCTTTAATGAATTTGAACAACGAGGGAAGAACAGGTGCTGATGGTAGAGGTGAGGGCTTAAAACTTATATAATGTGCCATCTATCTGCTTCATCAGGGACTGGCTGACTTGACTTGACTTGACCAGAAGATGAAACACACAGCCATTTATAGATATATGTTTTATATAAAGGAAAAAGCTTTGCTAATTTACTGAGCTGAAAGTGTTTGCATATGGAAATTTAGGAAAATCATAGAATCATGCACATAAATAATTCCTATGCTATGATTTTTTTCTCCTAGAAAAGCTGAAAAGAAGTATTTTAAATAAATGCCATGAAAAAATATGCCAAATGCCACATTAAAATTAAATTGATGTTAACTTAAACATACAAAAATTGTTTTAGAATGTTAGGCCAGTCTCAAAAATACCATCATGCATAGACAAATTCTAATATAATTTTAGTGTTGAGGATTGTGAGAAAGACAGGAATTCCTAACAGAAGGGAATGAAAATCATCAGAGGATTTATATGTTATCAAACAGGATTCTACCAGATATCAACTATTTCAAAGAAAAGTACCATCTGTCAACCCTTAAAAAGAAAAAATAAAATCATATTTTGGAGCTCCCTCTGCTGGATGCAGTTACTTACGTTTTGCTTCCCCTCTGAACATCTACCACAGAAACAAAAAAACCCCACAACCTTTTCAGCAATAAACTGCACATTTCACATGAACATGTGATATCAAGAAAAAAAGATTTTTTTTTTTTCCTCTACATAAGAAGAGCAAATGCATGTAAACCAGTACTGCTTGCTCTAGAATTGGCAAAAAATCCTAAGTGGAGTTTAAAGATTGACTGTACTACCAGTGGGATTTCTTTTGCTATTTTTCCTCTCTTTTTTGAACATGGGAATTCACACTTACAAAGCTTCTCCCCTTCTTGTTCTCTTTTTTCTCTTTACCAAATCAACGGGGAATCAATAAATTTCTGTTTAAAGAAAAAAAAAGGCATTCGCAATAACATTGCTGCAGGAACAAGCCTTAGAGGTCGTGCCAAATACTATATTACTCATGACACACAGGCAGCAGAGCTGACACAGTTATGATAAATTTGCACCTAAAAATGTAACTGTATGTGTAATTGGGCAGTGCCCCAAATGTCTGGCTTAGTTCTTGGTGCCCTGCAAGACTGACATTTGGGACGAGAGCTAGGAAGTGTTCTGACGAGAGTCAGAAGTGTGTCAGCTCAGGCAGGGTGCCATTTTTAACAGCCATCTTAGGATGGGACAAACTATGCTGTGGAGGGAGCTTGCTTTCTTTAGTGATCATAAAATGGATTTAAATGTCTTCCTCAAAGGGGTCTTTTGTCAGTTTTTATCTGTTGCTTTATTCTTCCAGCTTTTTGTCTGCAGACAAGGAAGGTCGCTGGCTTCAGCTACTCGAGCGTATGAGCTGCTCTGCTCGTAGTACGATCATTCAGCTCAGTGACTGTCTAGCCAGGCTAGCGTGGAACATACTTGGCACAGCTTATTGGCAAGCCTGGATACACACAACTTCACAGAGATATTTTAGAAAAAGGTACGCTCATCGTCCCTGGATCCAGCATCCACAAGTTGAATGTAGAATCATTTATATACATATATATGTTTGTATTCTGTTAATGTATAATGGATATAAACTGATGGTAGAAGAGCTAAGAAGTGAAAGAACATTCTTGGGGATATGTGTGTGTGTGCATGCATGGGGGGGGTCTGTGCTTTCAGGAGGCTGAGATAGGGCAATGAAAAGAGCTATATAAAAATAAGAGATTGAGGTTGTGAGGTCAGCACTGAAGAAAGTGAAAAATGAGAAAGAATGGGGCCACTGAGAAGGAATAAAAGGTAGGAGAGCAAAGGAGGCAGGAAGGCTCAACATCACAGGCTGGGGAGAAGAAGTACGCTATTGTAGGGACAAAGGAAGAGTGCTACCACATCTCAAAATCCTTTTTCTGAGAACTCCCCCCTAGCCCCCAGCATCAACCTACAGAGAAAGGAACAAAAGAAGTCACTTTTTTCTTTTTCTGAACAGGCAAAAGAAGTGTCTTATGCTTTCTAGCTTCTTGTTACTTTTCATCTTTTATTCCCATAAGTACAAGTCCTCCCCTTTTAATGTTAAGTTTAAATACTTTGCTGAAAATCTTTATATGATAAAGTTTGGTCATTAACATTATTCACTGCTATACTGTGAATGTTGTCCAAGATATAATGATACCAGCAGGGCTAACCCAATGCCAGCAGTGGCACTGCTGCTACAAATTGAAAGAGTGGCTTAAATCAATACAATGCTAAACCGACCATATTCCACTTTAATAACTAGATTAGACTGTTGAATTTAGAATGTTATTTTAGTGACATTGGTTCTTTGAATATGAGATAACGTCTGATAACTTCAGTTAACTTTATTTAGTTTGCTCCGTTCAAGAAGAGTAGTAATAGGCATGTAGTCTCCAAGACAGCTGTTGGTATTTATTTCCTGGGTACAGTTACTTGAGAGAGGATAGACTTACAGAAGGGTAATACCGCTGTTTAAGGTTAGGGGTCAATGTGCATTAATTCTAGGAGTTTCATCCTTTTATCCTTCCTCCTTCTTTAAGTATCAAATGCAAATGAAATATAGAACTATTAAAAATAGCACGTTGAAAATTAGTCACAGGAGAAGAGAGAAATCTAATTGAGAGAATGGGATAGATTAAGTGAGTCAAAAGAGAAGAGATTATTCTTTCCGTTGTTCAGTACTTGTTTTTCCTGGAGCTTGATGGCACGCAGGCCAACAATTGCTTCATGTCTTCAGGGTACTATTTTCACGGCTGCTGAGCTGAGTCTGTTCTTGGGATCCCCTTGGATACAGCTGGTGGCTGCAGCTGCCAGCAGCTGCCTGGGCAGACGGTAGCTAGAGCACCACAGCATGGCCAGGAGCAAGCCCTGAGGAACAGAGGGCTGCTGTTCTCAAACAGGTGGGTTTTTTCTAACCTCCTGTCCTCAAGTTGTATTTCCAACTTACAAGCTTGGTTCAGAGAGTTTTGCTTAGAAAGTTGGGGTTTTTTTGCTGTTACTGCCACTTAATTTGTTGCGTGACCATTTCCATTACATCTGTCTATGGTAGTTATTTTGCTCTTTTCAATCAAACCTGTGGGTGGGATAGCACAAAAAAACTGATATGGAGCTTTAATTAATGGCCTGGCCTTTAAACCCATCCAGGTGCCTGTGTGTGGGTCCACAGTCACCTACTTTGCTGCCTTTTTTTTTTTTTTTTTTCTTTCATTTTTTTGGGGCATTCTTCAGAGAGGCCACAGCATGGGAAGGATGCCTTATTTCCAAGTTCTGCTGCTGGTTTTAGCTGTGCAACCCCCTAACAGACCAACTGAGGCCCACACTGTTAATTTCTGAAATGCCACAGGAGGCAAATAGAGATTGCGCAGTTCAGTGGTAGGTGGTGTTGTTATCATGTCTCAGGGTAGAGCCCTGGTAGTCATATTAAACAACAACAGTTAAAGTTTATTTCTTTCTTAACATCAGTTCCCTTTCTGTTTTGTAAACACCTGAAAGAAAAGGGTACCTCCTTGCACACCAGCTATTGACTAACATAAATAAGGATTATACAGAAAGAGTGTGACAATATGTGTGCCAATAGGTGACAACAGCTCTTTTATGAAGTTGATACTGGATGCTGATATTTCAGCAGCTTCTGTCCGACTACAAGTCTTGAGGGACTAAACAGTCTGGAAGATACTTTGGAAGAAAATATAACAGAGAGTCTACCTTAGGCAGATTATTAGCTCACATGGAACAGAGATGGTATCTGCTGCCTCTTCATTTAGGCAGTGTTTACTTTCACACCAGTAGTTTAACAAACATCCAGTTCCAAGAAGCTGAAAGAATATGGAGAAAAAACCATCTGTTTCTACTCCAACCATATTCTTACATCAACTCCCCGGTGCTTATTGTTTGAGTGTGCATAAACTGCACAATGCCATCTAAAAATAAGCTCATACATGTTTTTTAGTACCAGAAAATACACCAATTTATTTAGTGCAGGAAAAGCATATCACCTGCTATTCTTATTGATTCTGTCAAGCTTTTAAAACTAAACTTAGCTAGTTTTGATGTACTTTTTCCTTTCCAGTATATTTCTCACAAGTTCTCCTCTGTTCTCTTCCCAGAAGATCACCAGCTTTGTCATCAGAATGTTCTGCAACCTGAGCCAACAGTGAAAGCATCAGTTTTTCACATCCCAAGATATTATGGGTTGCAATGAAGGGAACAGGTTGCCCATGACCTCTCCTTACAATGAAGTGTTCCAGAAGGCTCCCAGTAGCATCACTTCCCCCTCAATGGGCTCAGACTTCAGCCATACTGCAGAGGAAAAGTAAGTTGCTGTTAAGTATCAAACTTATCTCCCTCAAAAGTAAAAAGTAATGGTGGACATGTCCGTTCATTGTATAATAATTAATATTATTAATATTAAGGATTAATATTCTTAATCAAGATCTCACTTTATGAAGAAATGCTCTAATCTCTATGTTGCAAGAGGAGTGCACAACTTCTTTTGGGAGAAAGGCGAGCTGGTGCCCTGTGCACATATTGATAACCTAAAAACCTAAAACTGCCTCAGGCTGTGAATCCCAGTTGCAAAGAGAATGTATCTAGGCTCAAGGCCAGGTATGCTCTACAGCATATCCTGCTGTCCCAATTTCACAGCTGAGTTCCTGCCAGAAGCTTGCAGTGCTGCCTTCTGGGGTGTGCACCCAGGTTTTTCCCATGGAAGTAAGCATATGGCTAGGGAAAAGGGACAGTGCAGGTTAAAGTCTAAACAGCACAAAGATGAGATGCCTTTGGGGCATGCACCTAGACCTAGGACCTAGAAAGTGCTCCCATGTCCCACAATTTAGACACAGCTGAAGGTGCCTATGGCCTGCAAATTTATATTGCATGCACTTCAAAAATGTTCCTTCACATGACTTTTTTTTTCATGATTTATCTAGGCAGTTGCTCCAAACTACAGCAAGAATAAGCCATCTAAATGCTTGCAGAATACCCACTATGAAAGCCATCCCTTTCTTCAGCTTTTGCTTGGCCTTACAATTTAGATAATACAATAAATACTGTAATTCTGACTGTCACTTCATTTTCTGCATGCATTTCGGTATACTGGTTTTGATTAATTTAAAGCTCAGTGTCTCTGCTCCTGCTCTGTCCTAGCAAACAGATGTTCCAGATCCAGAAGCAGACAGTTAAATTTAGTAAACATTTAATGCTCATCTCCTGTACAATTTAAACTGACACACTGACCTAATTAGCTTTTTGGCATCACAAACACTCTCAGCGTAGGGAGGGTGGCTGTTCTGTGGCAGTAACAGGAACCAGATATTTCTTGTATTGTTTGCCTGTTTTAGACAGCTCAAATAGAACACTTAAGAGGCTCTGACAGTGATAGTTTGGATGAAGAAGTAAAATTAAATTGGACTAAGAGTCTATCAGTAATATTGGTTTGGGAACCCTGACTTCATGAAGCAAATGTTTTTACTTAGTTTAGGTAAAATGACAGAAGTTTAGCATGCTAGGAGTAGAGATAAAGATTCTATCTGGATTGTTTTTTAAAAGCAGCTGTATGATGTTTACATTAAAGCTTTGAAATTTCTAAATAAACTAGATAAGGTGTTTTCTAGAATTCATCTTTTAAAATTAGTTAGAGATCTGAAGTTAACATATTCATCATTTACCAACTTCTTCTAATAACAAAACCTTTTGGAAACATAATTTTAACTTAGATATACGGGGAATGTGTTTGAAATAAAGCACTTCATTTTACTCACATTCTCAAAAAGTAACCATGCTATCTTGAGTCCTGAACAGCGAGCAGAAACAGAGTTCCTTCACTCAGAATGGGAATTGTTCAGTGAATGGACAATTAACTGTTTAAAATCTGCAACTTGTGTGTCTTTACTTTGTATGAGGCACACTGCTGGCAAATACACAGTATAAGGAGATACAAGACCTGCAGTTATATCTGCACTGGCTTACCTCTGTGTCTGCCAATGCCTCAGACGTGTGCTTTCTGCCCTCATCATAGCGCCTGAGAAAGGGAATCTCAGAACCCCATAGGTTCAAGACCAGTCTTGCTCATGAGTTGACTGTCATCAGTACCAGCTGTGTTAGATAAGGGAGGGAGGGAGCAAACTGGCTGAATTCTGTGAAATTTTCATCACCCAGCAAACAAGCATTGGAAAGGCAGGAAAGCATTTTAAATGCAAATGTGGGCAGTTACAGGAAGTGTGTTACTCCTGTCTCCCTTTGGAAAAAGTGCATTAATAAATGCATACGATACAGGGAAGTTGGCAATACCACTCTAGAGATCAGAGAAAGAGAAGAGAGAGAAATCTCCAAAAGGACTTTTTAGCAGGTATTGGTAATTACTGGTGTTATAGTACTGGTCAAAGCTGTTTGTTTGTTTGTGTGTAATTCAGAAAGATTTGTGTGTTGCTATCAGTAAAAGAGAATGAGAATAAAACATTTTTTTCCTGTTTCCCAGAGAGAGAAAAAAGTCTCTCACAGTAACACTCAAGAAGAAAGAGTTTTCAAGAGCATTCAGCTCAAACCTGGTTTGCTACCAATTAAGCTAATGTTAATCAGCTTAATGCTCATGCTAATACATAAGCATGTTGTTGAGGAAAGGATGAGAGGTACCAAAGCCATCCACTGCTGACAAGAAACTTTAAATTGTGCAGCTCTCAGTGATAATGCATTGTGCTCAGAGGGTATTTAATTTCTCTCAAGTTTCTTTTGCTGAAAGAAACAATTAAAGGTAGAAGCAGTCCATGACTACATTTAGCAAAGAGATCTGGAGAGAGCCTGACCAGCTCATTCCACAACCATGCTGGTTTTCAGTCTGAGATTGTGACAGTGAAACGATTTCCAGTAACATTTCTCCTTGGCCAGGCCAGTTCCTTACCCTGAGCTGAGGAAGGTAGTGCCCAAAGGGTCCAGGTCTGTGTGAGTCCGTTCCAGGGAGGACTGCTGAGACATATCAAGTTTGCTGGCCTGATCATGAAGAAAGCACTCCATAGCTGACTCCGTGCTTCATGTCCCTTCAGTGTCCTGGCATCCATCATATTGGAACTAATTCTAAAAATAAGAAAACATGTTGTGACCCTGTTGAAATATCGTATGTCTTAGTTTGGAAAAGAGCTTTTAATGTCACAGTCTGGCTCTCCCTCACGGCTTACTGTTAAGTGCAATGGATTTGGGTAATAAGGACAACATTACAATATATATGTAATATATTAAAAAAGAGTTTAGCATATCATTTTATAAGTGGAAGATCTTACAATTATACTACAATTATTTCTTCCCACAAACAGTGATACTACAAAGACCTTTTAAATTATATTCTAAGCATGTCAGGAGAGTACTCCTACCCAAAGAAATGTGACATAATTTTGCTGGTTTGATTCCTGGGACCAGGGACGAAACGGTGCAGCCAGCCTCTGTGGTTAGTGACCGACGAGGACTTTTCACAACAGCCGCATACCCAAGGCCGTTTCTCGCTGCAAAAAAAAAAGAATTCAAATTTTGGAGCTCCCTCTGCTGGTTCTATATCAACTTTCACTCACAACTGCTTTCCCTTCTCTCCGACTGCTGACTATCATTTAACTAATTTCATGTATTGTTGTGCTTAAAAAAAAAAATGACTACATTGGTTATCAGAGCATATGTCTGTGGTCTTTGACTTTACATTGGAGAGAAAGACAACATTCCTCTAACAAGGAAAGAAAAGGTTTCTTCTGAGTTTGTTTTCAGGACTGGCAAATGTGTAGTGCATGCACACAGATGTTTAATGGAAGCGTATGCCCCTGTCACTCCATTCTTCCATGAATTCCTACTATACGTGCACTCATGTTATGTGACTATTTTAATATATGTTAGAGTCTGCCTTACTAAGTATAAACAAAATCAATCAGGAAGAAGACACTGAAAATGCTGTGTGAAATAGGACAAGCACACACCACCAAGAAACTAGGTATAGGGTTTTATAGTCATCCTTTATACAGCTTATTTAAGTGTTATGTGGTCTAGAACTTTCCTCATTTTTATTAAAAGTATTTTCTTATTGTCATGTATGTAAATTGCACTGCTGAGTTTCAGAGTTTGCTGTTGTAAGCTGTAACCAGGCTCACTGTGCCACACAACACAATCACACGGATATTTCAGGTGCGTGTGTTAAAAAAAAACCAAACAAGTGAGACAACACAGTCAGACATCAGCAACAGTGTACGTCCAAGGTATTGCTCATGTTTCCTTGTCTTCATTATCTTCAAAGAGAGCTCAGGGTTTTTTTTTTTTTTGTATCAATTGGCTCACTTCAGGGCTGTTAAATCAAAATTCTCAGAGATTAAAATGAACCTCTCCATTTTGATAGGCAGTGGCTGATCTCCTATTGCCTTGCAGGCATTGTCATTACTGGAAAGTTTGCAGAATAGCCTCCAAAGCCCATGGGATCAAAGCTGAGACTCAAGCTTTTCTGGAACATGCTTTTGCTCTGCATGCAACAATCTTCTCTGCAAAAATTATCATTTCCTACTCCAGCTTTTTTTTTGTGATTAATATCGAATAGCTTTAACTTTACAAGGTAAAATGTCATTATGCTCAAGTATTTTCTGAGGGGATTAAAGGGGTCTAAAATAGATTATAGAACTTTTCTGCTTGTTTTCTTGTAGCTAGCCCACTGTTTTTGCAGTTAAGCTGCAATAAATTCCAACCAACCTGAAGTCTGCACGTCAAATTGTAGCCTGTAAAAATTTTAATAGTGGTCATATACAGCCTACAATGAGGCTGATAAAATACTAATGGGAGAGCCACAATGTAATTACAGGAACAGCTGATTAATTCAAGATAGCACTTCACAGAATAAGATAATTTCAAATCTAATGATTACTTGAGATTATATCATCATTTCAGTGACACCACTGAGAGGTGATTAGAGATGGAACTTTAACTTCCAGCTTTTGAACAATTTAATTTACATTTTAAAATCACTAATACAGGAAAAAAAAAACCCTTATATTTTCTGTGTTCACTAAGAGAACAGTGTATTTTTAGTTACAGCTTGCTTGAAGAAAAGGTTTATTTCAAATGATTAGAAGGCTTCTTAGCTATGAATATTGATAATTGGATAATGGACCCATAAATATATGCTGCTGAGCTGAATCTTGTGAAGGTCATTAGAAAATTATCCCACTGAAATCACTGGAAATATTCCCTCTGATTCTTGCAGAAACTGGAATGACCCACTAGTGACTTCGAAGTTTTCAATCTTCCTAACATTTTATGCTATGTTTAAAATGATTTTGGGTTGGGTCTTTGTTATTTATTTAAACAAGGAGAAGATCTTTCAGTGATGCTATTAATCACTAGCTATATAGTAGAGGAGTCATAAATATTCAGAAACTGTAAACCAGACACTGTAAAAGTATTTTTTACCAAAAAAAAAGTTCACTTGCCATAGTTTAGGGGGAGTTTATCCTACCTCTGAATACCAAAGTAGACTAGGTGACTCTCAGCATTTCCTCTCGTTTTTAGCCTTCATGTTTAATATTTCTGAGGTTTCCCATGGTCATAATTAGCTCCAGGTGTTGCTAAGATGAAAGCTGAGACTGCTTGTGTAAGTACAATATCTATGACCCTGAGAAAAGAGTGCCAGCTGCAGCGAGGCTGCACTGCCGTGGTCCTCAGCACAGATCTGCACACACCTGCTTACCTGGCAGCGCAGTGTCCATCCAGATCCACAGACTGGGCTGGAGCATATCACCTGATGCTTATGCTGATGTGTGAGTAGCTCTGCCAAGTGGCATCCCATATTGCTTTGGGTTCCTCTCCACTGCAAGTTGCTCACCTTGTTGAATTTTGGAGCTGGTAGTGGGTAGCTCTGTCTCCTAGCAGCAGGCCTTCTGTTTCTGAGATCAATCTGTGACGAGCAAGAACCTCTTAAAAAAACATTGCTGTAGTGCATAGGCACCCTGGCATTCAAATATAGGCATTTTTACACCTCCACATCCCCATGAAAGAGGGAATGGAGTAAAGCTGCTATCCTACTGGCAGTGTAGAGTGGGAGTGAAGCTGCCTGCTTCCTTCAACCAGACCATTGCTTCCAGACCACTGAGATGGGCTAGAAGCAGAACTGCAGGTGCAGCTTTTCAAATTGCTGACTAATCTCTGTCATGCTGAAGGTATGGAGCTGTTGCTTCTCTTCTGTGTGATGTTTTATTCTGACAGATGAACAATGGCTTTGTGACTAGCAAAATAGAGAAGGAAAACACTTCAGGACAAAGGCAAGTGACGTTTCTGGAAATACATGATGCGCTCACCTAGTATTTGGCAGTGATGAACAACAGAGGGATGCTGCTGAACATGGAAGATGACTACATCTGGGAACTAGCAGCTCCCACTGTTCTTCACCCCTGCTTTCAGTTGCCAAGGAGTACGGAGTTATGTTGACATGAGCAAGAGGGTGATTTGGGACGTGATATCTGCTATTCGGAAGATGCCAAACATCTTGTGAGTGATTGCAGTCATGTAGAGATTGCTTGTACAAGCTTTTCTGTTGGGGAGTTTGATGACACATGCACTTCTTTCCTTGCCTTTTTACATAATCTTATTGTAACTGTCATCTCATCAAGTTAGGAAATGTTACTGATTGAACAAAGGATATATCTTCCTAAGTTACATTGCAGTAATACATTTTATTTGTACAATAATATTTGCATTATTACACAATATGCATTTGCTATGCATATATTATTGTGTATATACAGTTATACAATTGCACATATAATTATTATGTGTGCAATTGTAATTACACATATTTGTTCAGAATAATCAAACAATAAGAAACATTTTCATAGTCTTTTCTAAAGTAGCTGTGCTCTTTAGCCAGTAAAGGACAATGTTATTCCTTGGAACTACTAACAGTCTTCTGTCTAACAGGAAGGAAAGTATTGATAAGTAAAGGCATACAGATACCTAAGGGAGATGACATAATTAGCATTCATTATTAATGAAGCTATTGCCTCATTCACATGAAATACAGAGCACTTAATACCCTGTTTACCTCATCTTCCCATCAATAAATACATCCCCTCTAGAATGTGATGGTATAAGTCCTCACTTGGGAGATCTATTCACTGTGAATCCACTAATTAGAAGTTTCAGTTCAGTTTATATTGACTTTACCTTGCCTTTGGCTTTAGTTTCCTTGGTTTCATAATCCTAGTGCACATCACATTATGATATTTAACACATGAATCTATGTATCTGGCAAGAATCATGACATTCAAACTGCTGTCCTGACAATAACATGAGCAACATGCAAACTCAGCCGTGTAGGGTTTTTTCTGCTTGCTAGTTATTTAGAACAAAAAGCAGCATATACACTGGAGTAAGACTAGCTGGTGGTCAGCGCAGGAACGTGTTAGCACAGTAGCTGATACACATGGTGCATGCTCCCTTTTTCAGTTTGCCTTCTGCCCCGTTTTTTTTTTGTGTCATGTCTACAATTTTCATAATGCTGGGAAGAACTGACAGCTTTTGTAAAACTGACAGGTTTTGTAAGATGTTTACATGGCAAGTGATTCCTATTATAGGTGTTCTTACAAGCTTAAGAACTAGGTATCCACCTCAGAAGTGCCTAAATAAGATGGGCAATACTTCTCAGGGGAATTTTGAGGAGAGCTGCACTGACATTGCAGGACCAGGCAGTGACAACAGTCCCGAGTTGCAGAGAAAGAGGGCAACAAGGGTCTGGGAGGAAGGGAAGGAGGCGAGGAGGCATCTCAAAGGGTAAGGAACCAATGGCAGCAGTTGCAGACTAAGTCTGACAAAGCATTGCCAAGGGTCTCCAGCAAGACTGAACTGTAAGATGGTCATGAACCACAGCTTTGTACTTGTAAGTGCTATAAGGTCTTGAAAGGTAACAAATGCCCATATACCCTGCTATCTCCAGGAAGAATTTCAGATGATCCTGAAGGACTGGAACTGATTATTAAGTGTCACTTAATAGCGTAACTGTTTAAGTTAAAGAGGTCAAAAACATTAGAAGAAAATTGGATAGAAAACCAGCTCCTTTCTGCTGTATTGCCTTTTCATTTTGGGGAAGTTTCCCATAAAGGTCTATGGATTGCACTATTTGTCTTAAATGTCACTTTCGCACCACTGCCTACAACAAGCAGATGACAAATACTAGATTGCTCTACGTAGTGTGCTGAGACTCATCTGCAAGTGAGGTAATCAATAAATGAAGAGATGAATCAAGGTGAAATTTAAAAAAAAAAGCACTGAAAAGATTTTAAAAATTAGAAGCATTAAAAAAAATAACAGGTGAAGACTCCAATAGAGATCTGGAAATAACCTGTGGCTGTATAACCAGGCACAGCTTTTTAGTTGGTCTTCATGTTATGAAGACTGCCGTCAATAGCACCTGACTCGGAAAATAAGCCTTGGGCATGGCCAATAGCCTGTTACAGGGGGAGTAGAGGGGAAGACTCCCCAGGAAGCCTCTTTCAGCCGGATTTTTCAGCTAGGAAAGAAGTGAGGAGACAGGCTGTCGGAGAGGTCTGTAAAACAACCAGTGATGTATGAAACCACAGAGGACGATTACTCACAGCTCCCCCTTCCCTTGCCCTGGCAAATGGGGAACGATTCAGGCACTATGCGGAGCAACCTCAGGACAGTCTAGAATACCCTACCTGGGCTCCTAATTCACAGGAGTGTGGGTCTCTCTTAAGTCCAGTCTTGTATCAGCCAAGGCTGTGCCTTCCTCAGCAAAAGTGCCATGCAGGAGGATTAAAAGAATTATGATTAGGTATTTTTTTTACACTAAAATATAATAAACCAATATAAAAATACCATTAAATTGTTGGGTTTTTTGCTTTCTACCTACCTTTGACTTATCAGCATGTCTGCATGGGCCATCCAGGAGAACACTGCCACAGGATAGCTGCCAGTAAAACCATGACCTTGTCCCATGCTGACAAGAAGTAATCTGATTTCAACCAAGGCAATGGAGTCTGGCAACTGAATATCTTACAACAGCATTTCACTGCTGCTCACAAACGAGGAATTGATCAACACTCTGCTAGAACCAGTGACTTCTAAAGTTTGGTTCGACCGGATTTTAAGATAATACCGCATGTATTCACCTTTAATGAACCAGACTCATAAAGATAAAACACAGCTTAATAAAATACCAGTGTATTCAACAGTAAAAATTGGTTTGATAGATATTTGTACATAGTCACCCTGAGATGACACACTGGACATGTTCTTAGATCATAAACTCAGAGAGGGGATTGTTAAACAATGAAGGAGGTAACGGCTCGGTGCCTGCCCAGGAAGACAGGCTGGCAGGAAGTGACTCATCTGCCCACTGACTGCACAAACTACTCGCAGAGGAAATTCGTCTGTTGGTTAGCCCTGCAGACCGCCACTGCCATAATGGATTAAATCCTCCCATCACTGGGCTATCCTAGCACTCAAAAACCATTAAAACATATGATTGTTTGTGGGGCAAGCTGGTATAAAAAGGGAAAGGCGTTAGCAATGTTCCTTGACAAGGCACTGATAAATGCATTCTGTAGCAACGGCAACGATAAGGGATAGAGTAAATGAGCAGCGGGTGTAATTGCCTTATTACTGTGTGCTTCTCATTTATCTTGAATGCTCTGAATTCATGCTATGAATCAGAAGCAATACCACAACAGTAGCATTTCAACTGGTCTGGTAGAGAAAGATCTCAGCAGTATCTGCTCTTCCAAATTTATTCTTTGCTTACGGTTCTGGTTTTGTTTAGTGAGGGGGGCCTAAGGTGGTGGCTTCTGTAGGAAACTGCTGGAAGTTGCTCCCCTTTGTTCAGTGGACTCGGCCGGGCCTAGGGCGGACCCACTGCTGGCCAAGGCCGAGCCGATTGGGAGCAGAATGTCCCGTGATAACACCTCTGTGATAACGTATTTAAGAAGGGGAAAACAGAAAAAAAAAAAAGAAGATGTGAAGCAGCTGAGCGGGGGCAGAGAGGGGGAGGCGCGAGCCTTGTACCCCTCACCCTCTGGCCTCCCTCCCAGTGGTGACTGGGCCCAACATGGCCCAGCTGCGAGAAGTGGAGATGAGATGTAAAAAGGATCCTGAGAGGTGTCTGCCAGCCTGTTGTGAGGAATTTCTTGTGAGAGGAACGGCTGCAGATGCCAAGGGCAGTGCAGAAGGAGGGGAGCAGTAATGCGGCTCCTGGCCAAGGTTCCCCTGCAGCTCGTGGTGAAGACCATGGTGGAGCAGGTTGTCCCCCTGCAGCCCATGGAGGTCCACGGAGGGGCAGAGATTCACCTGCAGCCCGTGGAGGAGCCCACGCCGGAGCAGGTGGAGGCCTGAAGGAGGCTGTGGCCCGTGGAGGGCCCGCTGGGGCAGCTGTTCTGGAGGGACTGCACTCCGTGGAAGAGATGACCCACGCCGGAGCAGTTTCACGAAGGACTGTGGCCCGTGGGAGGGACTCCACGATGGAGCAGGGGAGGCATGTGAGGAGTTCTTCCCCCGACAACGAAGTAGCAGCGTAAAACGATGCATGATGAACTGACCGCAACCTCCATTCCCTCTTCCCCCCATGTGCCACTTGGGGGCAGGGGGGAAGGTAGTAGAGATAACGTTAAGCCTGGGAAGAGGGAGGGTGGGGGGAGGTTATCTTGTTCCCTGTCTCATTCTCCTGCTAGTTTTAGTAATAAATGAATAGTTTTCCCCAAGTCGAGTCTGTTTTGCCCGTGACGGTAACTTTAAGGGTTTCTCCCCATCCTTATCTCAAACCTCGAGCTGTTTTTCCTTGTACCATCTCCCCCTGTTCTCTTGGAGGGTGGGGGGAGTGA
Organism: Tetrax tetrax; assembly: GCA_009806455.1. Taxonomy (NCBI): domain Eukaryota; kingdom Metazoa; phylum Chordata; class Aves; order Otidiformes; family Otididae; genus Tetrax; species Tetrax tetrax. The sequence continues at coordinate 577,205 of WHYT01017294.1, forward strand.
GAGAGAGACTGCGTAGTCTGGTCCCGATTGGGGCTGAACTAGGACACCTACTTACCCAACACACTTGGACAACTAGGACCTCTTTGCAGACAGAGCATGAAAGGACAACGGTGGTTTCTTTCTGTTAGTAAAGAAAAGACGGGCCTTTCTGCAAGCTGAACAGAATGCCCCCGTGCCTCCTCTTCTTTGCTTCTAACTGGGAAACAAAGCAGCCCAAGTGGCCTTCCAGGCAGAGTGACCTCAGAGTGACTAGAGTTTGCAGTACCCTTCCTTGATTCTTTTGCTCAGTTTCTCATGTTATATGAAAGGGAGATGCAGATCTTGCAGATCTCGAAAACCTCTGCTCCATTCCATCTCAAAAATACAACCACTACTTCTAATCTGTGGAATGTGAAGGGAGAACTTTCTTTTTACAGATATACTACCTAACATACTATGTCCCCAAAATTATTAACAATTAAGACATTACCTAGAATGAGAGAATTCACTCTGCCTAAATTCTACAGTATCTGTTTGGACTTGGATATGTAAAATATATCTGAGTGGTAGACAGCAACCCAGCCATGCTCTTTTCAGGGCTACGTAACTCTGTAGACAATTAAAACGTCTTCACTGATCTAGAAAAGTCTCCTGGCAGATCTAGAAAAGTCTCCTGGCATTATCAAATTTGTCCTGATGTTCTTAAAGGCATCATTTTGAGGGATGCAAGCTTGACTTGCAATCTAGCAAAGATAGGTGCTAAAACATAGGAGGTCTTAGGTTCTCAATGTCCTCAGCAAGAAGGGGAGTGAACCTCTATGTCTTCCTTGTTTCCTCTACCCCCAGAACACAGAGTATCTTAAGTGAGATTTAGGATTTAGCAGTATTTTATCAGCCAAAATGCTGACCTAGACCACAAATGTGATTAGTACTGTATGACTGGAAAAGCTGTAGGACATACAGTACCTTGCTGTTCTAGCCCGAGTTTTACTGGATCAGAGGAAATATTTTTCATCTAGGAAAAAAATAAACTTGGTTTAATTATCTGCCATGTACTCAGCTGCAGTGATTTGCAGCTGCACAGGTCTGAGGACACGGTGGCAATGTGAGTGCCCAGTTTTCACGGTTATTGCTAACGGGGCGTTCCCTTGCTTCATGAGACGTGGCACGTTTCATGAGTAGGGAAGACAGCCCTCGGCACTACCTGGCATCTCAGCTTTCCTGAAACATGGCTGCTCTGCTTCACTGTGTAGTTTCCCTGACCCTCAGGCAGACCTTACAGTGCAAGAACGTTGAAACAAGCAGAATATAAAAACCAGAACCTCCTCAAACACAAGCATGGAGAATATGAAGAGAATTCTGAGCTTGACTTTCACCTCAGTTTTGTGCCACTATGACACGGCTGATTTCAAGACAGTTCTAATTGCCACTGGGCAGAGGGAAGAAGGTCAACTAGCCTCCCACAAAAGAATATTTAGGGAGAGGCCCTGCAGTTCTTGGGAGCAGTTCATCACATAACTTTACACAGCAAATTACATTAGATGAGGACCTAGCTATTGATCTATAGTGAAGTGATGAATAAAACAATATTTCCAGTATAGGTGGATGAAATTTCTCTTGATTAATTTTTTTATCATTTTGCATGACAAAAAAAACCTCTTGATGCTTGACTGTGAGTATCCAGTACCTATGTTCTGCTTTGCACTGGCCAGCTAGTAACATCCATCAAACCAAACATCTAGTAAGGAGGATTTTTGATTATAAATAAGACCGTGCAAGAGACTGATGCAGCTCCAGTGGTGATGAAAACGTATGCCTTTAGCTGGCCTGTGAAAACTCATAGGAAGACCATCACAAATGTTAATAGCTCCAGGATTCTTGACCCATCTTCAGTTTCAGTGTAGACACAGCATCCTGTCGGAAACTTCTGATTTCCATGGGCAGTAGGATCACGAGTGCACATCACCCTCACCCTGGCGCAGGTCCTTCCGAGAAGTTACAGGAAGGGGAGGCTCTGTGCTCTGGAGGAAGGTGGATAAACTACCACACAATCAGTGTGGACAGGACAGTAATGCTTCTGTCATTTTCTCAAACTCTTAACAGTAAGTCAACTACTGTAATTACTGTTCTCATTATTTCACTGTATCACAACGAAGTACTTGGGCCTCACACTCTCTCGTTCTCTGAAATTTTACATTTTAACTCACTTGGTTTCAAGGGAGCTACTTCTAAATTTAAGCAAATCAAGAGAGAATCAGATCTTCTTTGTGCTAGCAGGCCTCTCAAAGGATTTACTGTGCTGTAAGCAACCATTCCATTCTCTGTTTACCTTGCAGGTAATAACAAGAATATTCTGTAGAGAATTCAAATACAGAAGAAACATACTAGGCAAGTCACTGAAAGAAATTCAAGGCTTACCCTTCTCTGTAAACATGTAATGCATTAGTAGATTAATTTCCCATTAGGCAAATGAATGATGTAGGATGAAGCATGCTACCAAAGATGAACTGCACATCAGATGCAGTAAAACTCTAATCACAATTTACGTAAACATTATTCGAGTCAGAACCAAGTTACGCTGCAGTAGCTCTTCATCATGCTGCTAGGTTTGAAGTGTAGCTTATATGTCAGGGCTTAATGCCTGCATTAAAGTTACCCTGGTTACTGAGACTCCCATTCAATCACCTGGAATTGTTCCCTCTGCAGTGAAGAACTGTTATTACAGAATTGGGTTTTGATAAAATGACCCAGAATACAGACAGATATCTGAACTAGTGTATTTAAAGTCAAAATAATAATAAAAAAAACCAAACTAGGAACAAAAAGCTCTTGATCCATGTCTTCAACATCAGCAGTGTGTCAAGGAGCACAGTAACCAGAGATGCAGCAAAATTGTCATGATACTGATAATACAGAAATATCACAGCATGATGATAAATCACAATATTGCTAACTACACTGAGACAAACAGCATATATAGATGAACAAAATACAATGATATCATTTTAGCATCATAATTTTTCTAAAGTGGCATGGTCATTTGGCAGGATAATCTCAATCACGTATAGTTCTAACTATTAAATGAAACAAAGGATAACAGTCAATTAAGCCTGCTCTTCTGCAAGATTCACTGTACTCTGGATATATGAACATAATCATACAAATCTTCAAGTTACATCAGTTCAATTGAAACAGTCAACCAATATAAGCAGTCTTGGGAAAGTTTAGAAAACTAAAAGCCACACTGGGCCTGCAGTATATGCAGTCCTTAGCTAAAGTAAAGTATACAGCCCTTAAAGAAAGTACGTTCATTGGTATCAACTGAGCTCCAGGAAGACTATTTTTCAGTGCTTTGTAAATTACAGATACAACTGATAGAAGGATGGAAACTCAGGAGAACTGCCTGCTCAGTAATCTGGAAAATATACATGTTACGTGCTTGGATTTTTCCTAACCTCTTCATCCCAATCAAAATCTAATGCAGCATCATCTAGCTCTGCTATTGAAAAGAGAGATTTCTGTGTGACCACGCTGGCTTTACTAGCATTTCCCAATGTAAAGCTCTTCCTTCTGCTAGGATTGCTCACGTGCACCTTCAGCAGTGGGCTATGGCTTTCCTTGATAGTATCAATCTTAACGGCAGGTGGGGTTTCCAATTTTGACTCAGGACGTGATGCAAAGGAGAATGTCGACAGTTTGGCTAATGTGCTGGAGCGCACTTTCCCTGTGCTTGGGCCGCCACGTTTCTCCTCTCCCTCACTTTTCTTTTCAGTGGGTGGAGAGGACACAGCATCAGAACTGACACCAGAGTGTATTGTTGCATTTCCTCTGATCTCTTTCCCTAAGGCCTGACTCTGTTGCTCTTCTCTCCCTTTATTATCAATTAATCGTTTTTCCAAACTATTTTTTCCTAAGCGAGTCAATGTCATCTTGGATTTCTCAGGGGGGCTGCATTCTTCCGGCAGCTGCTCCCCCTGGAGCTGCTCTCCAGACTTAAAAATAGTTTCACTCTGAAAAAGAGAAAATTCTTCATTTTTTTTCTCTGAAGAGTGATCAAGTTTTGTCCTTGGTTTGAAAGAAAATTTAGCTAGTTTAGCTGCTGGAGGACTTTCACTGTCAAGGATTTCTGGCTCATGGGAACTTACTACTTTTGTCTCCTTCACTACTTGACCTTTACTTCGTTTTCTCATGGAAATTGTTGCAGTTTTTGCTGCTACAGATACACTGCTCTTCTCCTCCCCTAACACAGAATCTGTATCACTTGAAAGATCCAGCAGGCCAGATGCAGATGATACTGAAGGAATGGCCTTTGCCTCAGGGTCCTGTGTACTTGTAAAGAATCCACGTGATTTCTCCGTGTGCAGCCTCTGACAGCTTTTAGAAACTCGTTGTGTAATAACTGAATCCTGTACACTAGCACTTGGTGATGCTGGGTCTTGAATATTTGCTTCTGAAGAAAAACAGTTGTGTTCTTCAGTCCTTTCCTTGCTTATCTTGGAGACTTTGTCCTGTTCCAACGGAGCGTGTAGATTCACAGTTGCCAGCGACTCGCTCATTCCATTTCCCTTCCTTGGTATTGAAGCACTTCTTTCTTCAGAACAGGACGTTTTAGATGAGGTTTTTGAAGCCAAGTTATTTGGAGATATCTTGAGCACCGGAGACTTTTTCTGAAAAGTTTCTTCACCATCAATGTTGCTCTCTTCCAGGCTGTCAAACCACGCCAGGCTGCCATCATCACCTCTCTTACTATGTTTAATCAAGTGGTTTGTATTTTTGTTATCACCATGTGCTGGGTTGCACAAGGGTTCTACACGTATATTCCCCTCACAGTTGCCTTCAGGCAAAGAAGGCTGTGGCCTGGAGTTATTCTCTTCTTGATTTGAAGGTTCTGACTGAAACATTTGCTTTGATTGCCCAAACGTATCCTTGTTCGAGCATGCTGTAGTAGTACTCAAACTTGTCTCTTCAGGCTGCAGCTGGCATGAATTATCCTTTTGTAATCTATGGAATGAAAAAAAAAAAAGCAATAGTAATGTATTTATCTTTTTTTCCTTTCTTTATTGCATTAGCAATGCTTAATATGTACAAATGGTGAACAGCTACAAATATTGTAGGTCACAAAAGAGCATTATTAGGTTTCACATTTAGCTCCAAATGCTTGTATTGCAGTCTGTGATCTTTCAGCACCTTCTACAGTAAGTGGTAGAATTTAGTGTCCCCAAAAGAAGACAGGCAGAAGGACAGAGAAAGCAACCACCTAAACTTCATTTCCTCCGAAAATCAAACAAAAAACCCCACCCAAACAAACAGCTTTGCACTACTTACAGCCATTGCTAGAGTCCCTTAGGGATTACATATTCTGTATGTTTATCTTCTGAAATGGGAAGGAACCTCATTAGATTTTATCCTGACTAAGGTAAAGTCTCAAACAAGTGATGAGAATGGAAAATCTAGGTATTACTGGTGCTGGTGGTTTTCTCTCAACAATGACTATGGACGCAACACGTCAAAAACTCCACGTGACAGAGTGAAAGCATCTCAGATCACCTATAAAACTTAATTATCACTGCCTGTGGCTATTAATATTCTTAGGGTCCTCCAAAACAACAGAGGTGCTAGAACGAGGGCTCCCTCCAATCTCAGTATGGCTGATATTCTGTCTGTTGTACCTAACCATATAATTTTCAAAGGAGATAGTATTCTACTTTTTGCTAAACAGTCATTCTAACCATAGTGAACAGCAGCCACATTCCATCACAGAAGTGACTGCATTAGTGTAGGTGAAAGGATTCCTATGCATTATAAGCAGTTCCTCTACTATATGAAAGAGAAAACACTATATCAACATGTACGTTTTAGAATCATTATTACCATTATTTACTAATAGGTTTATTCTTAAAATTTTTTGGAAAGCAGCAGAAATTACCTGACTCATCAAGAAGGGCTGAAAGATAAATGCTTGTTTTACTGAAATATAGTTTGGGGGAATGCACAGGACAAGTCGTCTAATACAGAATAGGTTGTTTTAAAGAGGGCATTCATTTAGTATTCTCTAACTACTTAAGAGTGAGAAGAAGAAATCAGCTTAATTTGTGGCACAGAGGATCCAGTGGAATATTGGGAAAACCTTTGTGAGCATTAGGATGGAGCAAGAATGGAACAGACCACCCAATGGCAATGGAGAATCCTCTTCATTAGAAGGCCTTTGGAGCAGATAACACCAGCCCCTGCCAGGACGCTCAAGCACAGACCTGATCCTCTCTTTGTATTTGATCTCCCATGCCATCCTACATTTCTACGATCCCTTGTGTTTTAAAACTAGCTTTGTTTTAAAACTAGCCTTTGTCTGTCTGTTGGAGATATCCCACTTTCATCTGCTTTTATTGCCTCTGTGGTTATTTAAGATGTCCTTGCTATGACATACAAAATAAGTCTGAAAAATATTTAAAGGAAAAAGTGTGTTTTCTCAGCTGTTCTTATTCTATTAGCTTCGATAACATTAATCTTTTCTCTTCCTTTAACAATAAAAAGTATGAGTTTCTTTAGAGCCTAATCTCATTTTGGGAAACAAATGTTATTTTTTTTTAATATTTTATTTCCTTCCAATCCTAGTGTTTTCCCCTCAGCCTCAGTACGTTAAAAGTTTTCTATTAATAACAGCAAATAAACTTTTCAAAGATTATTGCAGTGAGCTGAAAACTAGAGAAGAGAGAGTGAAAATTCCAGTGTGTACAGAAGAAAAACCACCCAAAAGAACAGAACTTTGATTCAGGCTTATATTTTTGATTAACTGAAAGGGAAGGATCCTGACAAGCCCAACACAAAAGAAGGCTTAAAAAATATGAAGCAGATCTGCTGTATTTTACCAAGCAAGTAACAAAAAGTTATATAAAATTATTTGCTCAGCTACAGAATCTGGCATTTTGACCCTAAGAAATTCTGCTGAAACTTACCTGAGCATAGAATTGAGATATGAGTTGGGCACGATTAAAATGTTCTTAAATTGTTTGTAAATTCCATAACCGAGAGGGAGAAATGATCTTGTGATGATCTTAGAGTACTTCTTTAAAACAATCTCCCTGCTTATTCCTGTCTTCTAAAGAACACGTCCCTTCCCAGTGTCTGATTCTATTTTTAGACCCTCTCCAGATATTATTGCCAAACAACTCTTTTTTGCTATTGAATTATTTTGTTATTCTGCATATTATAACCTGTCAAGTCTTCGTAGCTCTTTGTGCAGAAGGTCGTGCAGCTCCAGTCGCTCCAATATGAGTTCACACTGTGTTCGGTATTGCGCCATTGGATTTTCTGGAAATGAGGTGTGTAAGGCATTGATGCCTCCAAGAAGTGCACCCCCCTATGTCACCAAAGAGATTTAAAAAAAAAAAAAATCATAGGAAGCTATCTTTCTTATTCTGCACCAATTTTAAACAGCAGAGACCATTTTATACAAAATTCTTCCTTAGGTATTTTAAAGCTTAAGGTAGCAAATTTTTACAGAGTAATTGTATTCACACAAATAATCCTGTTAGGACTGCTCACACAGGCAAAGTTGCTCATACACATCAAGCAATTATATGATCAAGCCTGCCGTTTACTCATACTGGTTTATTTTTATTTACACAAAAATTGGAAAGTTCACCTAAGCCTTGAGACCATCAAGACTACAAGTGGAAATTAGGATTGAAGACGTTTTCCAAATACCTTGTAAAAATTCTGCGCATGTGAGTAACTTTTATAACTGAAGAAGTTCTGGCTGCTGAAAGTTTTCTTTAGCTTTGCCTAATTATTTAAATGGAAAGACCTAAGTATTAAGGCTTGTCAACACTGGATAAATTGACCGGCAAAAATATTTCTGAATAGCTCTTTAAGAGTAGCTAATTATTTAGGAATAATTCCAGAGAGCAAGTGATTTTAAGATGGGACAATTTTGCTGTGCCTTGTGAGAAATGAAGTAGTTTTTATTTGGAACAGAGCATCTGCACAAAGTCATTTGTTCCACAACAAATAATCTAGAATAGCTCTGTAGTTAATTGCTCTTTGGAAAAAAAACTCCCACACCACAAACCCTCTATTTGCCACAGATTAGCTAGCATTTACCACTCCTGTCTAATCTATAAAGATCAATACAGCTAATGAACAAGTGCCTTGAGAGCAATAGTAAAAATCAACGGAGTCTCTAGAACCAGAAATTGCTACATATGGCATCACTTGCACCACATATTTTCATTTGTGGCAATTTCTGGTTCTTCAATTTTGAAATTCTAAAATTTTGTATTTAAAAAAAATACATTGAAAAACATCATTCTGGTGACTAATTAAAGCCCTCTAAAACTACACAGTGCTAAAACTAACACTGTCCACGCAACCATTAATGCATTAATGTATCCCTTTGGAGTTATCACTCGGGGTATTTTCGCCTGTCACTTCAGGAACATGACAGATCTGTTCCACATAGACACAGTAGTCTGTAGCCACAGAAAATGTTGTTGCAGAACTTCCCTGCCTTATTTCTTTTAAGAACTGGAAGGTTCCTAGTCAGTAAGGCAGGGACTGCAGAAAGGGAAGTCTAGTCTCTCAGTTAGGACTAGTGAAAGTAGCCAAAAAGAACTAGATTCTAGCTCGGACACCAAGTTCTAGTTCTTGTAATTCAGAATGAGCCAGTTAAGGAAAGGTTTTGAAAGGCAGTAATCTGTAACTGGGATCCTGATGTGGTCTGTGCACAAAAGCAAACTGCAGTCAACAAGCAAAGTGCTCGAACGCTCAAAGTGCTACTACTCTGGAACTGGGACCCTAACCATCTCTCAAAGGGTATGCTCCAGTGGACCATTTCTTCTGGATGGTGCATAATTCAGCTCCAGAGCATAGAGAGGGAGTAGCACTATCCCATCACCTCACAAGGACTGCGTGAAGGTAAGTGAATTGATATTTCTGAAATACTCAAATATACTGGAGACAAATTCCACTGAAAAACACATGAAGAAATTGAGAATTCAGCATTTAGAATGGCAGGTAATAAACAATACATTGAGCAAAGCACTGACAGAGGATAGTTGCTTTTGGCTTGAGTGCTGTCAACCTGTGACCTAAGGATCTGCTAGAAAAAAAAGGAATACGTGATCATGTACCTTGAGATATATCCCTAAGGGGTACAACTACATCTTGCCCTCACTAACTTTTCAGTGCTTTGCCTGGCCATCACAATGAGCTTCTTTTAAATGTGTGTGTGTGTGTGTGTGATATTCCAAGTGGGATGGGCCTGAATTTAAGGTATCTGTGAAATTTAATTCCTGTGCTAGTGCTTACGTCTCTGAGTTATCTGTCCCTCTGTGACTCTGAGATATCATTTTGAGGAGAGGAAGCTAGCCAAATGACAAATCCACACACTGTAGAACTGAGGGAAGCGGATCTAGAACAGACAGAGAGAAAAAAGAAAGTATTATAGGAAAAGTTAGCAGAAAGAAAGGGTGTAAAAGTGCCTAAGGATGGGAAGACAAAATATAAAAATGGAATTAAAGGAGATGGATTGTAAAGGGAATAAAACAAGGATGAAAACATGACCAAGAGAAGGGGGAGACTTAACAAAGGGGAAATGAGGCAAAGAAAAGATCAAGATGTGGGGATTAGAATATTCTCACGAAGACAAAGTAGAAAAGAGAAAAATAAGGGTGAATTAGAGGACAAAACAAACAAAGAACCCAAAGGAACTAGGTTGGTGATGAAAATGTGATAGTCCTTCCCAAGAGGGCCCACAAGAAATAACTGAGCACTGATCTGAGAACTGTGAACTTTAATTTTATACTGGCAAGAATATGACTTTTTGTAGAAGTTGCAAAGACAGTGTTGAAGATTGAGTTTGCTGAGCTGAAAGGTGGCAGCCAGTCCTTCAAGAATGACACCGGTACTTCCCCATTTACAACCTCATTCTACAGACTGACAATTAGACAGAAAACACAGGATGTATCTATACAAAAAGTTTTTGTTTTTGGTTTTTTTTTTTCTAGAGAAGGAATCAATTCCTGAAAATAAACCTTTCCATGTTACTTCTATTTTTTTTTTTTTATAAAACAAATAAATCACTTCCTTCAAAATGAAACTGTTTCAGTGATTCACTTATACTTTCCAGGAGGAAAGTAAAATTTGGCTTTAAATAGCAGATCTCAAATTTGCAGGTTCCTAGCAAAAATGAACACATTTGCCTACTTGCTCATGAGAAGTGAAGAGTGGAGCAGAAATGATGAGTGTACTGACTAGTCCCAGGTAGTCTTCTGCAGTCATAATTCAGGCAGGCAAATTTCTGACTCACTCTTACTAGATAGATGCTTTTTATGCAAACTGCAGCCCTTGAGGTCAGGGCTGTATAAATATGAAAAAGTGGCCCACAGTTAAAAAAATTCTGCTGCATTTATTCGTGCTGATAGGTAGAGAGGTAAGCAGATGACACTGCACATTCATTACTGTTACATACCTACATTCCACTTTTTGATGTTATGAGAAAAAAAATCAGCATTTCAGATTTCTTATATCCAAAACCATATTGCTTTGAAACTAGTGTCCCATCAAATTCCCATCTAGTTAATTACAGGTTTAATTACAGTTAATGAACACTTATGTAGCATCTTCTGCTGTTTCAACTGGATATACTACCACAGCTTCTTATTTTAACTTAGATGCAGTGCTGTCATTGAAAAGCTGAGCTCTTCAAAACAGTGCAAGATGAACTGCAGCAGACAGTGAAATAATCTTTTGCTACTTAATAAGGTCAGGCTCTGTAGTATTTTTGGGAGAAATTCCATTTGCAACACTGTGCAGTAGACTACCCATGGCACAAACTGCAATTAGTCTCTAAACCCTCATTGAAAGAGCGAGGGAGATCACAAGTGCCTACCTGCCAGATGTGAATTTCTGCATTCAACCTGAAGAGCTTTAACTCTGAAAAAGGAGCGTATCTACTCCTGCAAAGGTCTTTAAGGTCCATTGAGCTAATGGGTGCTATATAAAATTGTCTTAATTTGAATATATTCATATTAACCTATACAGAAACACAGGAAATGCCATTTTGGATCAGACCAGTCATCTGTGCACTGGAGTACACCATGTCTGACAGAGTCAAAACCAAGTATTTCAGATGTGCTAAAAATTCCCAAGCATAAAACTTTTGATAATCTGCTTATGGTAATTATTTTCCTACTCCAAAGTATGAAGATTTATTTCCCTTAAAAATATTCTACCTGAAGTAAAAGTGTCTATATTATTTTTCACACTTCCATTTTAAAAAAGCCTATATCAGACTCACATTATTTTCATTAATTCTAAATGTGCTGCTTTTTCTTTACATTCAACATCCTAACAACGTTACAGTAAACTAAAATCTAGCCTTCCACATTCTTTCAATGCCTTTTTACATACAAACATTATACAAATCCATGTGATAACTGGAATGCACAATTTGCAGTGTACAGCAACAAAAGTTTTGAGTTTTAGGATCACCAACAACATATTTCATAATGATCTAATGGCAAAATAAAGTGTAGGTCTTGGCAACTCTTTGAAACTTGCTCAAAAAAAATGATTTGGTTCTCTCATACCTAGTTAATGAGTGACAAGAGAACATCATGGAAGAAAAATCCATCAGAGGCTATTAATACAGCGATATAGACACAACTTCTGGCTCAAAAGGTCTTTAAAATGTAGATTAGCAAAAATCAATAGCATGCCAAAACTTCACTTAGACTGAAAAGTCTATAAAAAAAAGATACTAGGCCTTTATCATCAATACAGGTTTTTCAGTATAATCTCTGTTTAAGGATTTTAATAATCAAGATGGACTACAAATTACATGTCAAGGTGTCTGATGACCTACTTTCCATGACTTCATGAAACCTCCAAAGAGATGAAGGAAGGTGGCCTACATCTACATGATAAACTGAATCCTTAAATGTGGTAGTGCACCAATGGCAATGCCTGCAAGAAGCCTTACCTGCATAGAAGATTCCATCACTGATACCACAGTTACAGCATCTTCCAAAGTCACAGTATCCCTAAACATCAGTCGGGCATGAGCTGTCAAAAATAAGTAAGCATTGAAAGCAAAAGTTACCAAAGTCAAAAAGCAATTTTTTTTTTTTTACTAGAAGGGACAGGATATTTTTTCAAATTTCTTCAGCTCTTCAAACAGCTGGGTATGAGTCTAACTTAAACATCAATATAATCCTTTTGATTTTAGTGTATATTTCAATGGGAATTAGAGGGCTCAGTTTTACTAGTAAAGTATGTAATGTGACTTCTGGATTACAGTTACAATGACAGTTCAAATAAAGATGCTCAAAATGCTAGAGTTAAAAAATCTAAAGTGCTGGATATCATAATGAAGAGTGTGATATGAAACATCCCTATCTATATAGAATGGCTAGAGTTGGAAGGGACCTTCAAAGGTCATCTAGTCCAACCCCCCTGCAAGGAGCAGGGACATCCCTGACTAGATCAGGTTGCTCAGAGCCTCATCCAGCCTGGCCTTGAACGTTTCCAGGGATGGGGCATCCACCTCCTCTCTGGGCAACCTGTTCCAGTGCTCTACAACTCTCATTGCAAAAAATTTTTTCCTAATATCCAGGTATGTGTCATCATATAGGTATGTGTCATCATCATAAAGTAAAAAAAAATAAGTCTAATTTTCATTGCAGGACAGAAAATGTTTGACTTCCTCTAAGTGGTCTGTGTCACCAATTTAGTATTATTTAATATGCTTTTCTGTTCAACAGCTTTATTTTTCTTTCCTTCTCTTTCTTAAGTCAGCAAAAGAAAATAGATTTTTTTAAACAGATATAATGCAAATAATTTACTACGTGAAGCTCTCCTCCTTATTGGCTGTAGAAACATACACACTTCTTATTCAGCTGGAGAAAGGCAGGTTAATTAATACCATCTATATAATACTTTGAAAGAATAAAATGCTACTAAAAGCTCCAATAGTGTGAACACATAAGAATGGAACAAACACTGAATGCAAAAATAACATGTGAATCCCTAAAAGTTAGGAGTGTCTTCCATTCACATAATTTTTCCCCCAAAATGGAGAACAAAATATAAACATCTCATGCTGGAAGCTCTACATTGCTGACTGAAATACAAAAGCATAAAGATGATTTATGATTATTACAAAAAAATACAGTATATTCTTTTAAATTAATCCTGAAAATATTTGCTATGCCATTTTATTAAAAAAAAAAATCGTGTTAAGACAGAAACCTACTGCTTCGGTTTTGTTCTTATAAATAAAATATAATTTGAACCTAGAGCTGGAAACGTTGAAGTCCTATTGCAAAATACAGATTTGGTTATTGATATTTAAGGAAACAAAAATGAGTTATTTTAAATAGTATATTAATTTTAGGATAGAAGCAAATACTTTACACCTTTCCTCAGGCTGAGTACGATGACAACCCAGGACTCAAATGAAGTAAAATAAATCCTGAGATTGCTTTTCATAAAGACACATAACCTCTCAAGATTTTTCTCTCAAATGTGATTTCTTCCCGTAGATTTAGTTTTTATTCTGAGTGTGAGAACAGAAAAATTAAAACTGATTTTGATAATCTAAATATAACACCCTTTCTTACATTGAAAATATTCAACTCCAAGTCTTTTTAGATTAGAAAGACAAAACAAGACAAGAATCACCTATCCCTACCTCTATAGAAAAGCTGCTACTCTGCTTACTGGCTATAATTATACTCCTGGTCTGTTCATTTTATAAAGGTTAGTTGTTAGCCTAAAAATAAAAATGCCACAGCTTTACCTTCTGCGAGGCGTATCAAACTCTCCAGTAGGCGAATGGTAGTTCGGGCAGCATTCCTGCAGTCACTCTGACGCTGCATTTGATAGTAGCGTACAAGGATCAGGTTGCTCTCATCAGACAATTTTGGCTGTATACTTTTTATAAGGCAGAAGTAGGTTTTCATCTTTTCCATGCTCCAGAGCTTTTCTGATTTGCTTGGGTAACCTGCATAACAACTGCCTAGTCAGTAATTTTACAACAGACATCAAGCTTTTTCCTAAGAATTCCTGTTAAATAGACAGACACGTTACTGTAATTTTGGAACATACTGGGATGTCTGCACACTAGTCCTCAAGGACTTGGTCAAATTCCTGGTTAAAACTTACGCACCATCCAACCCCTCCCCTATCAAAATCCACAGTAAAGCCTCCAGTAATTTCAACAGAACTGCAGTCAGACTCACTGCCCATCAGAGGGTACAGTCAGTAAAATGTGAAACACCGCACAAATGTATGTACATTCATGTACATAAATAACATGTACATTCATGTACATAAGTAACAGGCACATAAACCAGCCTTTTGGCTGTTTTACCTACTTTGTAGGAGCCAGAAGCTACCTGCCATATTCTGAACATTTTTTGCAGGGAAGCATTTTGGGAAGGGAAGGAAGCTAGCTGAAGAAGTTTCCTCTAACCACTTCTTCCCTAATGGGGATCAAAGCCATGTTCCTCAAGTGGATGAAGAAGGGGCTGATGATTAAAATCAAATCACAATGTCTTCCCTAAGTCCAGAGCACAGAAAGCCTCGTACGGAACACCACTCTTCACTCTTTGAGCCCTGCAGCACCTGCAGCTCAGATTTGCTCTGTCTGAATTAAGTTTCCTGTTAATAGCATGTATGATGGTGTGTAGGATCTGCACATCAAGCAAAATAAAGGTGCAAGATGCAAAATATCCACTGACTGAGCAGTCTGGGACAAAATCTCTCCTGTAAATGATCATAGAGTAGAACTATAGTTCTCAGCTCACCCCTATTAATTAATTAGTGATCTCTATCTTATTCCTACTTGAAAAGCAATGATACTGCAGGCAACTACTGTAGCAAAAATGTAAACACTGATTAATATGAAAGTCTCAAGAATAACAAACTAAACTAAAATGTGAGGAAATAAAAAAAAAAAAACACAAACAACAACCAACCAAAATCCCAACCAAAACTACATTATAATTTAAAAAGACTACTCTTACCTTTATTTTGCAAGATGAAGGATGAAATGATACGGTCCCATTCCTCGTTCTTTGTATCTAACAATACTAAGACCAGGTCAAATCTGCTCAACAGAGGACTGCCAAGAGCTATGTTGACAGAGACAGACTCATTAGGGTCATAATGGCCTTTTGGGTTTGTTGCTGCCAGGATAGTTGTCCTTGTATTAAGCTTGCATACCAAGCTAGAGAAAAGTATGGTTGAATTAGATCGGGTAGAGGAAATAAATCCAAAGTGTTAAAAAAAATCACATTTTTATGTTATAAGGAGCACATCTTACCTTGAAAGACCATAAGAGCTAAACAACATACACAATTATTGCATTACTACATATTATACATACAGCTTTTCTCAGACAGAGAATAGCAACTAGACAGAAAGACAGTGATTAGGGTACGAAAAGTAACGAAGCGCTATTTCCATGACTAATCTATATATACAGCTAGGCCCTTAAATGGTGAAAACCAAGGTAACTTTTCAGTAATAAGTATTACTTTGCTTATTTATACAGTACAGAAACACTTTTTTATGATGGAAAGTAACATTTTAGCCTAATTCATATTTTAAGAAACAAAATAAAATGCTGTATAAATGTATGTTTCATTCTTGTGTTAAGCATGTTATGAATATGAACCCAACCAAATGATGCTGGCAGCCATATCAACTCTTTCTCCAGGGAAACAGCCATTTTCCTCTCTTAACCATGCTATCCTGGCATGTGTTTTCAGATGTGGGGAGAGATTATTTTTATTTTAGTAGTCCAAATGTAATCCTTTTGGTTAAGGCAGTAGCAGAAGTATTCTAACTTTCATTTGTCACTGAACTATTTCTAGTCAGCTCCTGGGTAACCGCTGCCTCACATCCAAAGTTCTTCTGTAACTGAGAGGAAGGACCACAGATCTTCTATGAGCTTATACCCTATGAGAAAAAAAACCTTGTCTCCCATGCACCCAAATAAGACCTTAAATTAACAAAGTGCTTAACCTATCTGTGCTCAGTTACTACTCAAAAAGTCCTTATTAGATGTAATCCCTAAAAGTGAGCAACTGAGGCTGTATGTGCAAGTGAGCAAACTGTGTTTTGGGGTCTACAGAACCCAACCAACTGCAACAAGGAACCTGGATAAAATATGTCGCTCTCTTACTAAGTAGATAGGACCACACTGACTCCAAATATTTGTCCCCAGCTGGATTACTGGTAAAGGCCAGTAATCTCTCAGGTGAGAGCGGCATTACTTGCCTGCTGTCTGCCTAGTGGACAATTTACAGGGAATGCACCAGAATTGAGTTGGGAGAAAACGTACAACTTCAGAAGGTATTTTTATGATGAATGAGTAAATTCACGCAAATTCATGGTCACTTTCAACATAAAGCATAGCATGGCTAAAATCCTTGACATGACATAAGGAAAAAAAGATGCATTAGATCTCTTACAGGCAACAGCAAAACATTCAGCAAAATCCCAAAGAAGAAAGAGGCAGAAAGGAGCTGAGTTATGAAGTACCTAAAGGTGTTAAAAATGGCATAAAAGCAAAGAGGCTAAAGACCACTTCAGTGGAGATGCTCAGAATAAAGAAAGGACATCATCAGCTAGAGGAACCAAGATGTGATTGGAGCCAAGAGCTGAGTTGAAGGCGACAAGCAGGAATGTGGAAACAGTACGCCTTTTGAGCTGCAGAGTTTCGGCAATACCAGCCAGAAAATTATTTGGGCCTAGACAAGAGCTATGTATGACTGACAGAGTAAGAAAGATTTGAGCTCAAAGATCAAAGTGACAGGGGGGAATAGTGGGTTCAAACACGCACTACTTTGAAAAAGAAAGCGAGGAACTGAAAGTGAGCAGGAGTTTTTATTTATGCCACGCCCAACATATAAAATCCAGCAGCCGAGATATCTCTTGGTTTTCTTTTGTTACCATGCAGGTAACAGCAGGTCTTCTTAGGAAAGTGCCCTGGTCTCAGTGGTAGATTGAAAAACCAACAGTGAAGAGTGTATGTATTTATTCTGATCACTTGCAACCTCTGGTCCAGTGCCCTGTGTAGTTTAAGAATACTACAACAAAACTATGAAGAAAACAGATACATTTAATTAGCATGACAAACCTTCCTCCAACTTGTAAGTACAAGAGAAACATCTTATGTTGTTTTATCACATATGTTAACAGCCACTTACCCTGCCTTTGCAACACTGATGGTTTGTTGCTCCATTGCTTCATGGATACTGGTTCTGTCATGTTCTTTGATACTATTGAACTCGTCAATGCAACAAAGGCCTCCATCTGCAAGCACCAGTGCTCCAGCTTCCAAGTTCCACTCCCCAAAGTCCTTCACAGCAGTCACTGTCAAACCTGAAGAATCAATTACATCAGTCAGCCTTTTCCTTAAACTGTAGGAGTGCACTGGAGTGAAAGAAAGGGACCTGGTGCACTGGCTTGTGCCATGGGCAGAAGGCAAAACAGCAGGTTAGCTCTACCACATACCTCTACCATGTAACTCACTTTACGCCTACTGGTAAGAAACCCCACTAGTGTTTGGCAGGTTAGCCAAGATCTGTGGAGCAGATTCTGTTAAGCTTCCCATGTTCAACAGTGACTTGTTTTAGGACTTTGTTAATTGAACAAAAGAAATTAGAGCAAGAAGACTAAATCTGCCAAATCAAATTGAAAATTAGGGAAAATGCAAAGATCACAAAATTATGGAATGGACCCATTCAGGTCCTCTACCCCATCAACTACTGAAACAAATAGTTTGGAGCTGCAAAACAAAGCTTGGGGAAAAAAAAATCCAGTGTCTTTTAACTCCTGGCCCCAGGAAATGGAGACAAATTCTCACTTTAAACTAAGGCAATTAAATTTCTTTATGAAATTTTGGGTTCCTTTAAGCATTAAGCAAAAATGAAAATCCAAAGATGCCCAAAGACAAAAGAGGGGCAGGGATATGTTCCCTGTAAATCTACACATGATACAACATGGGGAGCATGGCAGATCAAAACTCTTGCACAACTGTGAAAATGGCCACTCATTATCAAGTATGTGCAGCTCCTTTCAAATCTTCTATTCTCTATTTCCCAGCTTCTTCTCTATCTTTAGCCCTCCTTTTTTACTCCAGTGTTCAGCTCAAAATATCCTAGTATTTGACAAGTTGCAACCAGCTTAAAATCTCCTGGAATGCTATGGCAAAACCTGCCCAAAAGTCCTCCCCCTAAACTTCCCTTGGTTCAGGGAAGAGAGGCTGCAGAGACCCTCTCACCACTACACAGCCCACCACAGTAGCCATTTGTTCACAAATGGCCAGTAAAAAGTTATTGGAAATATGTTTCCTGATAACCTAATAATATGTACTTCAGCTTCTTTTTAGGAATCTCCTCCGTGGTGTCCAATCTTTCTTGGTTTCCTGGACTCTGCACTGAACGACTTGGCCAGTCAATCATATAGCAAAATTTTAAAAATTCAAAATAACCTCTAGCCTTGTGTAAGATGTGGAGAATGCTATTAAAAAGTGCAGCAAGCAACAGATCAGGCAAGTATTAGATGATGACATTTCTTTGTAAATACAAACCAATCTGCTTTCCAAACCTTGCATGGGCATGGAAGGGCCAAGGGCCTCCGTGCCTCAGACCACGCTCTCGTTCGCTGCAGGTCTGGCAGCACTCTGCTCCCGCCAGCGGGCCTCTGCCTTTCCACACAGCTGGAAAGATGGCTCCTGCGTGCCTTCCTGCTGTGCGTATTCCACCGCAGCCAAAGGCTCCCTGCAGACACTACTAGAGCCTGGCTGTGCATTTATTTCCACACAGAATCATCTCTTGTGGTGAAGGTATGCAACTCGCACCCCTCAGACCCGAGCACTTTCTGCTCTCCCCCCACAGAAGTGTGAGGTATGTACAGTGGTGCTACGGTGCTATGTCACTCCTCTCCATGCCTTGTGCATGGCAGCCACAAGATGGCCTCCTCCACAGGCCTCCTGCTGCCACACAAGATGGCTTCCTCCATGGGCCTGTTGCTACTGCATTGGGCCGGCTATGTGTCGTTTCACAGTTTATTATGTTACCTAAGCCCTTTTTTACACATACAGGAATGGGATGACTTCTTGACAGCACAGCTGTGTAAAAGACAAACCCCGGTCCCTCCACAGCCCCTCTGCAGGTGGCTCTCTAGCAGCAGTAGATTCGCAGCAGCACTCAGGTCTGTGTGGACAGCCCATTTGCACCCCACAAGCAACCCCTCCGTTATTTAGGGAGCACCCCAGTGAGCCGCATGCTGTTAGGCTGCTTCCTGGCACTCTGCCTTCAACCAAGAGGTTTGTGCCAGGGTGCTGAGCAGGGCACTGCAGCCCACCTGCACCCCCCCCCACCCCGGGGTGGGGCTCTTGTGACACAAATACCCCCACGCAGCCCCACAGCCCCGAGCCAGGGTAGCCCTGGCATCTGGGACCCCCGCGAAACCGGTTCACTGCGTGGCCCCGGCCACCTTTGGGTATAGAAAAAGGACGA
>WHYT01017295.1:0-41054 GCA_009806455.1 Tetrax tetrax
TCTCGGGAAACAGAATTAAGACTCAAAACGGAGTCAAGTGCCAGGTGACTTTATTAACCCGACAATAAGTTTGCAAATGGAAGAGAAAGGAGGGGAAGAAAAGGAAAGAGAGAAAAGAGTTCTGGTTATAATAGCTACCACCACGGAGTTGCAGCGTCCCGACAGTCCAGTTGGCTCGAGGAGGGAAGGATCCGTCCGGCGTTGGTCCTTTCGACGTCGGTTCCGTGGTTGAGTAAGGTGCAGTCGTGTAGTGAAGAGAAGAAGTGAGTTGTCCCGTTAAGAAAAATGTTCTCCTTTTATGTTGGTTGTTTTCTTTGTATTCCAACCTAGCCGCATTCCCCACCTGGCGGTGATCTGCATACCCATTACTGGGCGATATGCACGCCCATTACCGGGTGATACACACCTCTGGGCGATGCATGCCCATTACCGGGTGGGCTAGGGCTAGACGTCTCGTAACCAGTTCTGCATTCAGGTTCTGTGAGATAACGGGAAGCCATTGTCCGGGTGGTGGTTTGATGTTTCGACAATGTTGAGACAAACATTCAACACAGTCTCTGACATGTGCATCTGCATCTGCCTCATTCTCATTTATGGAATCACATAACTTTCTCCAGCTCTGTTGTCTTCTAGGTGGGATGATGGGATAACAGTGTTAATCCGGTGGAGATAACTTGCTTGTTCCAAGGCACCAAAAGCCTGATCTGAAGTCTGTTGAAGGAAATGCTCATATTTCCAGCAAATAAGGCTTTGGATGAGGTTTCTTACTGGTTTGGGTTTTTTTTTGTTTGAAAAGCAGAAGGCTGGGGGAGGGAACATGATTATTTGCCCTCATGGGGGGCTGCAGATCTGGAAATGAGAGTGGAAGATGGTGATTCTGGAAATGGATTGGTGATCATGGGAATCTGCAATAAATGGTCCATCCTTAGGTGTAGGAGAAGTCTTGAGAGTGTGCAGGATCTTCCTTAGGCCATTTGCTGTTGTGGGCAACAGAGAAGGTTCCTTGTGCTGAACCAGACCTGGTTGTGTTGGTTTTGTGTAGAGCAGGGGGGCTGCGGTGACAGCTTCTGTGAGAAAAAAAAATTAAAAGGTGTTATTCTAGTAATTTGTAATGGCACACGAAAGGAGAGGCTGGCTGGTTGGATGTTTGTACCACTTCAGGATTAGCTCTGTGTTTAGCTTTTACTGCTCTAACAGAGGCTGCAAGCTGGAAGTGTGTGTGGAGCGTGCTCTGCAGACTTGAGAAGAACAGAAGCAGAGAGCAGCGAGAGCTGTGCTGCTCTCACGGAGCAGCAATCGGTTTAATTTCCCAGCTTTTCCTGCTCAGATCTACACAAGCTGGAAATACGTCGAAGGTCAAAGATTGATGTCAGAAAAAAGGGGAGACAATTTTGGCTTTTACGTTATTTTTTACCTTCACCAGTTTCTGGAAGTTAGTTTCTTTAATAATGCTGTTTATGGCTGGAGATGGGTGTAGACCTCCTAGAAATAAAACTATGAAGCAAATGACAACTTTCCTTTTAACAACTTCACTGAATTGCACCTTTTTTTGGCTCTACTTCTGACTAGAAACACATTGGAAAAATCTGACTCTAACCAGTGAACCGTGACGGGAAAAACTGATGCTTTGCTGCTTTGTTTCTGAAACGCTATCTGGTGTCCTTCCGTGAGCGACAAACATCTCGTTGTCTTGGAGAACTGGGTTTTGTGTGGAGATAAATGTGTCTGCAGGTATGTTTGCAGATGCTGTTGGGACGATTCAAGAAGAATATTTGGGAATTTGACCTGAAGTTTTCCATTTAATTCCTTGAGTCCTCCATATGGAGTGAGCTCTTCTCTGCAGTGGCTTATATAGCACAGGCGTGATTTGTAGTTGTCCAGGTTGATAACCTACACATTTTCCAGGACAAAGTCCTTGGTTTTAATGCACATTCTCTACAGAAGAATGAGACGCATTCAGGACTTTGCTGGAATCACCTTTACACTTCGCTGCTAGGGAAAAAAAAAAAAAAAGTGTTTGCATAGAATTATGAGGAAAACATCCCATCAGTCTCTCTGTGAACATCACGTTACGAGAGGTGCGTGTGTGGGGTGTAACGTGCTGTGGTAGAACACAAAGTGCTTGGTGGGAAAAGCATCCTATGGGCTGCAGACTTGGAAGCGTTAGATGAGAAATATTTAGTCTGGGAATTATGTCACCTTACACAATTTTTTTTTAATATAAAAAGTTTATAGTCTTTCTGTCAGTAGAACAGATAATCCTTAAAATTTTCTGGTGGTTGCTATAAAGTCTTTCTAACGTCTGAACGTTTTATATTTGTACATGTGTTTAAAACATGTACAGATTACCAAGTTTAGTATCTTTTTGCTACGGATCAAGGCCCCTGAGCCACGTGTTGTAGGTGAGGAGGGCGAGCGGGGTATGGCAGGTCACAGAAATGAGATGTTGAATCGATCAGACCCCTTTGTACTAAAACATCTGCTTGGTTTTAGCTATGCAGATTTTCACTAAGTGGAAGTGATATCTTCATAAATTAAATGTTTTCATGCTTTTTACCCCTGTGTTTAAGTGCAAATTTGAATCGTTCCAGGGCTGATGCCTGCTTGGGTAATATTGTTGTTTATCATACGCCATGGGACCTGTGAGTGCTTGCCAGTTTTGAAATCAATCTCTGAGTTCCTGCATGCTTCTTGCTTACACCTTCCCTCATGATGGTTGATGTTAACTAAATCAGCTGCCATCTATAGAAAAATCGTTGTATGCTATTGATTTTGTATAACTTCATTTTCTGAAATATTTCACTCAGTTGGAGAAATTGTTATTTCAAAACTAATTTCTTTGGGTCTGATCTAAAACTCTTCCCAACCTGTGGGAGGACAGGGGACCTCAATCAAATCTTTCAGTGCTTACGGGTGTGTATGAGCGTGGCTACCGGCAGCAGTTCCCAGTATGCGTTAAGAAGATCTGATTGTGACCGCTCTTAGTTGGTGATTTAACGTTCTTTTCTCCCAGCTTTTAACTGGTGCGTTTCAGCGTCAGTGGGACGAGAACAGAGCAAAGCTGCGATGATACCAATGTGAATCAGCCCCATTAGTCTGACTCAAGAAGATGCTTTACCAACGCAAGACATTTAAATGTTGATGCTGGGGGAGCGTAACTGTTTTGACGCACGTAGCTTTGAGGTTCACTTTGCTTGTAGATGTTTTCCTCCCCGTTTGGTTTGCTCTGATATTCCATGAAAGAGAGAAAATGAGGACTTTAGTTTGTTGAAGCATGCCAAACTCTTCGTTCCCGAAGTAAAATCTGGAATGAGGTGCTGAGCCTTGAAACCTTCCCTATAGATAAATAAAAGTTCTGATGGACAAAGAAAGGGGATGGGATCTACGTTAAGAGCCCTCCTATGAAATGTACACTGGCATCAACTTCCTTTTTCTGAATTTTGGAAACTTAGCAATGATCTGCCTTTGCTGACTGCTCAGAAAGAGGAATAATCTTTACGGCAGCAGGGCTTCAGCTGTGGCTGCTCAGGTGTAATACCTGAAATGGAAGCTCTACAAAAAACAACCCAAAATAATCAGGTTAAAATTTTTGGGGATACGCAGGATTGGCAAGGTTGTGTAGCCTCCCTTTTCCAAAACACTCCAAAAGTAGAAGGAGGGGATAGGAGGGATAATGAAGAGAAAATTGCAAGCCTGAACTGCAGGCATACATGCTGTGGTTGGAAAAAATTGCGATTTCAGGTCCAGTAGCAAAATAGCTGGGTTTTTTTTAGTATTCTTACTGATTTTACTGTTAACAGTGCTGCTCTTTAGCCTGAGAAATCAAGATCTTCCATGTACGCGTTTCCGTCCCTAGATGGGAGCACTGCATGACACACCAGAAACACAAGCCAACACATCTTTGGTGGCACTGTCCACGTGATACTAAAAATCTCTTAACACTGATAATTAACCCAGGGCCGTTTCTTCCTAATGTAAAACGAGTTTTGATGTCCAGAGTTGCCTTTGGCTACTGTTTGAACGAATTAGGATTTCAATATTGCCTCATATTTACTAACTCACAGTAAAATGAACTTGGAGTCAGATCCTCATTTAGTTAAAATAAATGTATTTCCACGGTATTAAACAAATTTAAACCAGCAGACAATTTGGCCTGGGGGAGTATAAGAGGCTGCGTGCTGTATCAGGTTCTGAGTTGCATTATAATAAGTATGAAATAAGTAATATGGTTGAGTTCAAGAGGAGAGGTTTATACCAGGCTGGTTTTCCTAATCGATAACAGAATGGAAACAAATTAATGCGCCATCAAAGTGGAGGCTCGCAGGAGAAGAAATAGTTCACACAACTTTCAAGTTGCACACTCCTTCATTTTCAGCTGGTAGATGCATCTTACCCTTTATGTATTTGGTGTGTGGACCTTGAGAAGAAAACATTTCAATGAAGAAAAATAGATCAAGGGATGTTTTCAAAGTCAGCACTTCCACCAAAACCTTTCAATCTGCTGGTTCATTTTCCGTACACCGTGACCCTCTTGGATGTCATCTGCTCTTTTCTGATTGTAAAGCCTTTCTCTCTCTGCTCCTTTCCCTTGTGCATCTCCTCTCTTCTGAGCTCTTCTTTTTTTCATTTCTGAGCCTTCCCTCCTCCTCCTCCTCCTCCAATTGCCTCATTCGGGCTGACACCTTCCGTTAGTGTTATCAGACAGATTAGAGGACTAAGATTCAGGGGGGGAACTGGTGCAAATTCTTCTGGGTCAACAGATTTGTTCTTGATGATCGCGCTCTTTGATTGCTCAGTCCGAGTGACGATTGATCGATATCAACTTTGTGGCTAAGCTTGAGTCTGAATTTCTGTGGATTTAAGTAGCTGCGTACTGATTTTGAAGGAAGTGGGGATTTGGAAGAAAGGGAAGAGAGGAGTTGGTGGTGGGATTTTTTCCTCTAATTTTGCATCTCTTAAGTTTTTAATAAATGGTCTTTCTGGGCAAAATGAGGTAAGAAAATCATTAGAATAGTCAAGGCAGATATTTGAAGTTTTGGCAGGTGAGTCCTGTCAGCGCTGGCTTGGCTTGTGATTCTTTCGAACTCTTCCAAGTGACTGCCAGTCCATCATGGATCCACCTCCATGGCTGGGAGATGCCCCTGGGTTGTTTCCACCACTAGCTGACCTTTGAAGGTCCCTTCCAACCCTAACCATTCTGTGATTCTATGTTATTTTCTACACTTATTGCATTTCCCTCTTCTAACATTCTCCAGGGGTTGTCTGTGTATCCTTACTGCAGGTCTTTGAATGAACATCAAGAACTTACCTTTACATCTTTAAATTAAATATAATTTTTTTGGAATGAAACTTTTTTTTTATGCAAGTTGCAAACAGCTCTGCTCTTCATCTGTCATGGAATAAACATCATAAAATGTGTGCACCTTCTATTTAAGTGTAAAATGACATTACAGCTCAGATCTTGGCTGTTCAAAGCAAGATGTGTGCTGTGTCATTACTGAAACTCCGCTTACCCGCAAAAACAAAGAATCAGATCTTTGTTTTATCACTTTATTTCGTGCAGCTTAAAAATATAAGGTTGTTGCAGAATATCGTTTATTTTGCCATATTAACAAATGTTTGCGGATAGAATGAACCGGGTAAAACCATTGGCACGCTGTTCACGCTTTCATGGCTTGGAATTCAATCTGTGAATCAAGGCATGGAAAACAGCAGCGTCTTCAGGCAACTGTGCAATTTAATAATAGCCCTCAAGAAAACAGACTTGCATTAGGTCTGCGCCGTGGTTAACCTTCAGAAGAGGTTTTGCAGAGAAATGAGGCTGTGTTTATCCGGCTGCCTCATTCGTTTCGTGTTTCGGTGTTGGTGGGCTTAATAACGTCGCAGAGACTCCTGCGAGAGAGAGAGACGGGTTCTGAAAAGGGAAGGAAGAAAGGGTGAGCAAGAGCAAAACAATCTCCCTGTGTGTTTTACTGGGAGTCCCAGTGGGTTAGCGATAGTAGTTTGCATTAGCAATGACAGCACGGAGATGATTACTCTTCCCCGGAGACCGGCGGGGATGGAAATGGGGCTCCATTATGTTGCTCGTTATTATTCTCCGCGCTAAGTGGCACGGTGACTGGGGAGCCAAAGGGCAGAGTTGAGCAGTGTTTTTAAGCTAATAAAGTTGTACGAAGCAGGAGATGGGATTGTTAAAATGAAAGCTTTGTTCCAAGGTGTCTGAAAGCACCTTTTTTATTTTTCACGAAGCTGAAAAATGTGCATTCGCTGTGTTGGCTTTACTCGATTTGATGGAAAAATGTTTACTTTCCCTCTGTTAGCCTTACTGAAATTTTATATTAAAAACCTCTGATTGTATTGTGCTAGAGAATTTTTTTCCTCCTTGAATCAGATTTCTGGTCTTATTATCTCCCTTTTATATAAACTGAAGCGATGGAGAAATGGCCAATTTTGAGGATGGGCTTCTTAAGTAAGCTCGTAATAATTCTCTTCCCTTAAGCAAACCAGAGTGACCTTGTTCCCACCTCTGCAAAACAGTTCTTGAAGACTTGTCTTTCCTTTCTGTTTAGTCTTTGCATGAAAAGCAGGTTTCATGGTCTTAATTCCATCGTTTATTCCCCCATTTCATTGTATAAACATGTTGCTTAATTGTCCTCTTCATGGTTTATAAATAATTAGTAATTTAATTCATCTCAGATGTTGCAGAACTTTACAACTACCAATAAATAACATTTCACCGGCTTTTTTTTCTTGTGAGTAGACCGTGTTGTGGATAAGCAAAGTAGACAAAAGGACTGAAGTCGTGAGATCAGATGACAAAACAGCAGCAACGTTGATGAGTTATGAATTTTTGCCTGTCAGAAGGAGGTAACAACTCTGAGTATCTGTTGGTTTGTGAAATCCTAGCTAAGAGAGGGGTTCATTAAAATAAATTTCTTATTTATGTGTTTGTGTTTACCTAGAAGTATATTAGTTTACATTGTGGTAAATCGAGGGTGGGGAAAAAAAAAAAAAAAAGACTTAGTACCTCACCAGTTTTATGATATGTATCTCCATTTAAAGCAAAAAAATTGTTACAATTTACATAAAACAGCGGCATGATTTCAAACTGGCGTTACCCTTCAAAGGAAAAGTTGACTTCCAGGACCAGGGTTGAACTGCAACGTAACGTAAAGCTTTGCTCGTGCCGAACTACGTGGCCGTGTAATTTTTGCCAAGATCTCACTGCCGCTAGATCTACAAGGTCATTGGTGATTTATTTTGCCGCAGCTCTGTGAATGTGGTTGTGATTATCTTCATATGTTGCATGAAGATTGGGAAATTCCTGAACTGTTCTAAAAATGCCTTACCAAAGGGTCTTGGTTTGGAAGAGACTGCCCAGTTTTGTAGCTTGGTAAAGCTGCTGCATGTTTGCAGTACAGCAGTATATTTTGTGGGACACCAACATTTTTATGCTCCAAGAAAGGAGAGCTAGGGCCGTAGTCCATCCTCTGGATCTGTGATGCTGTGAGGTGAAGAAGACATATGTATATGGGACCTCACGGAATTTTAATAATACATTCCCAATTATAATAATAATGATTTATTCGCAGTAATTTCTGATTTATTTTAGCCACTACATACCAAGCTCCGGCCAAAAAAAGCGGTAAGGTCCTTAGCTCCTCTGACCAGGACTTCACACGGTTAGGGTTGCAGTAATCAATTAACTAAATATGCTTGCTACATTCTTTCAGGGAGGTAAGAATAATTCCTATGCAAGACCTCACAGGTACCTCCCACCCAGTAGTAGATCCATGCCTTCATTCTTGGTTGAAGCTTCTTATTTTTATTTACTGCATCTCTTTTTCTCACTGTATCTTCAAGTTGCGTCCCCTCCATTTTAGCAGGAGGTTCAGTCAAGCTGCGTGGCTTTACTTCCAAAATTTGCTTGTCGAGAGGAATGCTGACATTCTGCAGTGGGTCTTGAGATGAGGACAGGATGTGTTGAGCACCAGTACTCCTCTACCAGTTCAGATTAATTGGCTGAGCTTGGTCCCCCACGCTCATCATCTACCTCCCAGATAACCAACATGTGTATGTTGACCTCTCTAAAGCCAGAGCAGATCTCCTACTGCTGGTTACTCCTGGATCACATTGAGTGTGTCGTCAGAATGGTAAGAATTAAATCCTTTTTGCTGTAATTAAATAGGAGCTAAAATTCTGATACAGTCAGGGCTTCAGAATCTCAACTTGAGTTATGAAATTGTGATGTTTGCAAGTCACACTTACGCTGTACTTGCTGGTGAGAAAAAGAGAGAGTAAGAGAGAATTTCTTACTGGCACATTTTTAAGATTTTCCCGAGTAATTTATGAACTAATTTTAAAATTGTTACCTTTTTTTTCCCATTCTGTGAAATGTTCCACCACTCTCTGTATTTTGAAGCTTTCACTGAACTCTCTTGTCCCTCTGAACTGGAGGGAAATTGTTTAAGTTCGTGTCCTGGTTGCGGCTGGGATAGAGATAATTTTCCTCTCAGTAGCTGATGTGATTTGGATTTCATATGGGAAGGAGGTTGATAAACACACCTCGATGATGTGAGTCGTGGCTGAAGAGACCAAAGACACTGTCTGGCTTCCCAGGTTTCACCAACGTGGGGGTGCAGGAAGCTGGGAGGGATATAACCAGAACAGTCGACCCAGAGCGGGCACAGAGAGTCTTCCACGCCATAAACGTCACGCTCAGGAGATAAGTGGGAGTGGGCCAGTAAACTCTCGCTTTTCTCTCGGTGTTTGGAATCATTCCAGGATCACTTGCGGGTTTTGTTTTTTTCATTCCATGGTTGCTGCTCAGGATGGGCTGTATCGGTCATCGGGTTGTGAGAAATTGTGTGTTATTTGTTTTGTAATTTTTTTCCCCCACTTTTAAAAAATTATTATTCCTCCTATTATTCCTATTATCATTATTTTTATATAGATATATAAAATTACCTTTTCCTTTGCTCTCCTAGTACAGTGTCATTATCTCAACCCACAAGTTTTCTTTTCTTCCCAATTCTCTCCCCCATGCCCTGGGGAGGGTGAGCGAGCGGCTGTGTGGTACGCACTGACTGGCATTAAACCAAGACAGTTCTGCACTTAAAAATTTGTGACTAGTCGCTCAACAGTCAAAGAGCATTTAGGGCAAGGGAGCTCTGTTGTTCTTTGCAAAAGCTCCCAACCTCCTTGCTTATGTGATCTGTCATCAACTGCCAAGTCCGTGGCCGTATTCCCAACCCTATCAGCGAAGCCTAATGAAGGGGATGGATTTAATTGTTTTTCTAGGTCTCGTCGGGTTGATGGCATTAGCCATCAATCAAAAAGCTGCGAAGGAGCCTGTTGAAGCTGCGCCAGCTCCTTTTGCCCCAAACCGCGGGACGAGCTGCCAACAGCTTGCAGGGACGCGCCAGGCGTGCCAGCTCGATGAAAACAGAGATATGAAAATGGGGTAACTGAGAGCGCTCTGGGTACGCTCAGCAGATCTGGGCAGGGATCGTGCTCGAAGGGCAGATTGGTGTTTTCATCGTGAATCGTATTTCAGACCTTAGCTGCAGAGTATCAGCGTATAGGGTCACTGTACAAACCCCAGAGCAGGGATAATTATTTCAAAAGAACAAATTGGGACTCATGTATACAACAAAGAAAACCCAGCCTGTGTTTGTAGATGCGCAGGTAACGCAGTTTTTCAAATGCAGTTCAATCCTGTCATTTTGCAGTAATGTCACCAGGGTTGGCGCCCTGGAAGTCTTTATTTACAAACTTGTGTGGGCTTGAGAAGTTTGTATTAAAAGATGAAATGGGATAAGCTTGCAAATTCTATCCAATACCTTTCTAAAACTATTCCTAAAATAATATTCTGCAGCATGTAAGAATATGAAAATGAAATATATTCTCAATTTGTATTGGACAGACTGAGGTTAGAATGAGCACCATCTATTTTGTTTTCTGTCCTACCGTGTACTTAAAAGGGAATTATTACTTTATTAAATCTTTTAAAGCTTATTCTTTGCTTGCTGCGGGAATCTATCGTTACAGTTAAAATCTTTCTTTTGGTTTTTGTAATGTGCTGTATGCCAAGCTACATCACGGAGGAATAAACACTTTTGATCTGACTCTTATCCGTGGCGCAGTTTACACGGTAAGAAGTCTGTTGTGCTGTTAAATGCGCTCATCTTTATTCATGTCCTGGGATGATTCCGCCTCTGCCATGCGAATCGCTGGATGAGGAGCGCTTCCAAAGCCTGCGGTAGCTTACGCCGGTGTCTAGAACAAACAGGGGGTTGTTTTAAGGGCCTCATTCACTGAGCTTGAGCCGAGCACTAGTGCAACTGGATTGTTCCTGGCTTTAATAACCACTGTGTTGAGTAGGAACACAAGGTTTTGGATCTCAGATTGGTGCTGTTTGATGAGAGATGCATTCAGATGCTTTGCTTGCTGCCCCGTTAGTACCATTAATGTGCATTCCCTGTCTGGGATCCTTAAATCCTGTGTAAAACCAGAAGTAGGTGAGATCAGCAGCTCCCTCTTGGTGTTGGTAACAGCAAGAGGGCCAGTAGCTCACCTCTCTCTGAGCTGTGCTAACGGTAATTACTGGCATTAAGTTCCTTCTGTTTGTTCATTCTTACTGTAAATTAAGAAGCGAAGATTTGGGTCTCGTCTAACGTGTAACTTGATGAGGTTTGCAAACAGAGATGCATCTTCAAAGAGTCATTTGGAGCAATTATTTGAGAGTAGTTCTTTGCTGATGGAGATAAAATAGGCTATTAAAAATATTGCAGCAGTTATTTTCCTAATTTACTCCAGTTTATGGCTTTTTAGTCTAGAATCACAGAAATCCCCCATTTCTTACAACTATTTTTCTACATTAGCAATGATTTTGAATTGCTGCACCCATTGCTCTGCTCCCTGGAGATCTTCTAACTCAGGGTTGGGATATGATACCAGTCTATATTTAGATTGATTCTGCTGGCTGCGAGGGGCTGACTTGAGAATAGCCATTTTAATATTTCAGCGTGTATTTTTATTCTTAGAAAGGTGGCCCTTTGCCTTTTTAAGGAAACTGTGTTTCGGCGAGGCGAGCTCGGAGTATGGCTGCAGCCGCGACGTGCGAAAGGCAGCTGCGGTGGGACATATGGATCTTCCTGCCGCGCTTTCATCGCAGGCTGGTGGCTTCCTACGGGCAGATTGGACTAGGAGAGATTTAAGACCTAACAGACAGTTAAGGCCAAAGCTAACGTGATCCTCCGGAAGAAGATCGTGAATGTCAGTGAAGCTCTGCAAAGAGGCAACAGCAATTTATTTTCATGTCAACTAAATGAGAGAGAAATATGAATTCTGTTTTATTTCTTTCCCTTATTAGGGAGGTTGTCCACTTTTCTGTGCTTCCCTTTGGGGATATTCCCAAAGATCAATGCCTTTCAGACTCTGAAAACAACCCTCTGCTGCTCCATGGCTAAGAAGTCATCGCTCTTTGAGGTCTGCAGAAAACCACAATGCGTTCCTGAGCTTCCAGGGATCCCCGAGCTGCTCTTTGCAAACAAGTCAAACGTGTGTTGTGATGACTTATTGCCCTCCAAAGGAGACATTAAATCCTGTCTGTAGAGCCATGAGTGTCTGTAGCTTTCTGCAAGAGGCTGCTAGCTTTCTCTTTTGTGGTTTTATGTAATCCAGCTGTGGTGAAAACCCATGTTCTGGCTTAGCCGTGCCAGCTTTTCTCATTCACTGGCTGAATTGGTCCCAGCGTCCTTAAATTCACCGTTCTTACCTCCGTTCCCTTTTTCAAGCCAGCCCATCCTCGTTCCTGTTCATACCAGCTCCACATTCATTTCCCTCCTACAGATTTATACATGACCACAGCATAATATTAAGCCAGTTTTTCTCCTTGTGTCTGTGTGTTCCTCTCATGTAAGAAACTGGGTTTTGATGTGTTTTCAGGGACACACAAGGAGCAGCTGTGCGTAACCACATCTTTTCTGAGCTAAACAAGTACAGAGTTATCCATATACCATTCAAGGTTACGAGTCTTGCAAAGTGACAGAAGAAATCTTGAAGGATGAGGTCAAGAGGGAACTAAGGACTCTGCGCCTTTGACCATCAATCCAGTGTCTGTTCTGTTGTCTTAACTCTACCTTATTTTTTTGTTAGGTACAGTAGAATATCTTCAGGCAGATAAATCTCAATTATTCTTTCTTATCTCTCTTCCAAAGGTAAAGCCTGGAGTGCACATAAGTTGGCTATCATACTGCAGTGTTCTCACCAGGCTTTCTTGGCCTCCTGAGATGGAGAAGGAAACAAAAGCTGGGATTTTTGAATGCAGAACCAGAGAAAAATATTTACTTTCATAGGGAATAGCGTGAAAATCCTGGGAGAAAAGGAAATTACTTTATAGATAATGGAGGTGAGCACCTCTTGGCCACTGCCAGCCAGCTATGATTTGTCCTAAGAGTTCACAGGAGACATCTATTTTTCCCAGGCAGGTTTATCAACCAAAATTAATGACTGAAAAAGTGACAAAAGACTTGAGCTGCTCAACTCTTGTTTTCTTTCTGCAGTTACAACAGAAGGGGGACTTGAGCCCTGAACTGCTCTCCTTGTTCTCCTTTCTCAAAAGGCAGCTGGGAAAATCAACAAAAGCCATTTGAGGTTTCTTGCTTCATGCACTACAGCTGTATTTCTGAGAAGGAACTGGTATGCTGCAGATCTCATCCCTTCCTTGAATCCTTCTGTCCAACTGGTTCTCATTTTGTCCCTGGGATGGTCAGTCCTGGGCCTTTCGTAGGAGAGGGACAGTGGATTGAGATGTCTGGAGGTGTTGGATGTCCATAGCAAATGTGAGGACTGGACAAGAGAAGATTATTTCTGCTTGTGTGGAAGTTCTAGTGTTTAGGATCCAAATGCTTTCCTCAGGGCAGTCCCAAGAGCATTATTTGTGTGGGTTTTTTGCTTAATAAAAATGCCATGTTTCTCCAAGATCCATGTGTTGCTGTGGGATTGTGGAAAGCTGCTTGCCCTGTACATGTGCCACCAAGCAGACAATGGCTTTTTCTTTAAACCCTGGCACAGTAAAATGCCAGGAGCTCAAAAAGGGCTTTAGAGAAAAGTTTGGTTTTGGGGGGAACTTTGCACAGCACTCTCCTTTCTGGGGAGAAACATGTGACCAAAAGTTTTGCTTGAAGCTTAAAGAACTTAACAGAGGTGGCCCAAATTGGGAGGCTTTTTGCAGCGTGGTGACTTCTGCTGCGGCACTCAGTACCGGCACCTTTTCTCGGTGGCTTTCAGCCTGTTGTTTTTACAGGTAATTTGTTCTTTTCCTTTGTCCTTTCATCTGAATCAAAATTGGAACCTGCCAGTACCCGCCGCTCCAGGTCATCCTTCACGGTGACATGCGTTACCGTGGTCCGAACTAACGAGAGACCCCTGTGCTACAGAAGGACCCAGGTGACCTTCCCTCCAATCCCACCGTGTTCTGCAGCATCCCATGTTAGCTCACGCTACATTTCGTGGCTGATTAAAACAGAATTTAGAGCTTATGATCGTTGCTTTTCTTCTTTGACACCCTCCACCTTCTCCTGAGTAGTTTTGTTTGCCAGCTTGCGTGTCTGGAAATGTATATTGGGAGCGGTGCTGCTCCTACCGCGTTGTGTAGAAACACCTTCCGATGTTTTACGGACGTGGATTAAAATCCTGTTTGAAAGCGTGCACGCGAGGCCACGTTAACAGTGGTGTAGGACACCAGGAGGGATTTGAATCCATGGCTACGAAAGCGAAGCCTTGCTCAGGTAAGCTGCTGTGACAGGAGTTTAGACATCGGAGCATGTCCTGCGGCTCAGCGCAGGGATTTAGAAGCTGCTTTCTTGCGCTGGCTGATGTGTATAGCCTTCACGTCAGCGCTGTGGCATCGTGGCTTTCTGTACAAAACCAGGCCTGGATTGAACACTGCGTCGTGCTGCAGGATGTTATTGGCGACTTTTAAAGATGCACGCAGTCGGAGGAGTCATCTAACGGCATGATATCAGAAAAGGGGGTGAGAAAAAAATATTAGCGGTGGTGTTGATGAAACAATGGGAGATACCGTACACAGCAACGTATCTATTGAACAAAAGCAATCGAAAATGAACTGTATTATTTCTCACTCACTTGTTCTGGCAGTGATTGAGGCATTTCAGTGCACAACCAGGAAAATAATAGGTTGCTTTCACAATGGTAGAAGTTTAACAAATGCTCAATCATTCATCCGACATCATTGCTGTCGTCGGTGAGAGCTTTAGCGTGCGCTATTGATGCCTTGCTTCATTCTTACTGCCGCGTGCTTTTCAGATTCAATCTCCCCGCAACGGAGGACTGAACATTTCAATTTGCTACCTGTAGAGCCGTATTGAAATGCGCAGGCTAAAATGAGAGAGATGATTTTGGGTGAGGCTGAAAGCAGAGGCTTTGTGGAAGGCGTCACGCACACAAATCCTCTGACAAGCCCTGCATTCACCGGCACATGTCTCCGAAGCGTACGTGACACAAAGCGAGTGGATGGTGTTTGTAAGTAGAATATTCTCCCTGGGTATTGATAAGCACTTTTGCATTGTGTGGATGTCTAAATCCGTGCTAAGCTGACATTCCCTTTCAATTGTGAAGTTGGGTTTCACGGCCCCTGTGCTCGGCCAAACTTTATTTTTGGACTTGGTTTGCTTGAAAGAGCTTGGCTTGAGTTGTGTCTGTTACTCATATTCACTGGGTTCATCCTGCA
Organism: Tetrax tetrax; assembly: GCA_009806455.1. Classification (NCBI taxonomy): domain Eukaryota; kingdom Metazoa; phylum Chordata; class Aves; order Otidiformes; family Otididae; genus Tetrax; species Tetrax tetrax. Next base: position 14,756 of record WHYT01017295.1, read on the forward strand.
GCTTGAAACGCAGTGGATGTCCTCTTAATCACTTGCTAATAATTCTGAGCATTTGCATCTTGGCTGATTAGTCTGCTGGCATTTAAAAGGGACAGCCTTTTTCTAAGGTGACTTTTGTCTGAAGATTGTGAAAGACCTGGCAAGTTGTGTGTTTGGAAGGGTTCATTGTCCCTTTTTTGTAGATGGAAAAGCAAAGGTGTAGCAGAAGCGCTGAATAACATGGCACAGCGAGAAGTCGACACTCATCTCCTGGTTCCCGCTCCCTCCATCTGACCTCTGTAGACCTTCTCCATTGCGGTGTATCTGAAGGCTTCTCAAGTCTTTGAAAACAATCACAGAAATGAGAGAAATAATTTGTTTGTTTATACAGTGCGTAAAAGGCAGTATGGTCCATTACCCTGTTTTTGTCCAAGAGGTGACCTTTATGTTTAGCTTTGAATGTAAAACCATTAACAAAAACTTCCTCTGCCCTATATCCTCTGGGCTCTGCCTCTTAATTTCTCATGCGCTTGTAGGAGCGTAGAAGCAAGTTTTCCTTCGAAACGTGGTTATTTAACACGGAGAATGGGATGAATCGGAAACTGCTTTGACTGCTGCCCGTGAGATGCTGGCCCAAGTCCTCGAGGCAGTGCGTTGCTCTAAGGGCAGCAGCAACGGCCAAGAGAACAATGATGCTAAGGAGAGGTGAGTGAGGATAGCTTTGATACAATCTCTCCTCAAACTGTTGGAAAAATACTTTTCCCAGTTGTTTCCACTCTGATCAACATGCAGGCGCTCTGACTGCCGTCAGAAAAACTTACTCAAAGCAGAAATCCGTGTCCGTACAACAAAACCAGTGATAACGCAATGCTCCCAAGTATTGCAGGGGTGCATGGGCAGATTTTCACCCAGCCCATCGTAAAATGGGCTGAAAATAATTAAAGGTGATCAGCTATTGCTGGCCACGTAACAGACCCTATTAGCTGCCTAAAATGTTCACTTCCCTTCGATTTGGATCCGGTCCAGGGTCCTAAAGCTTAAGGACTTGGTGTGTTAAAAGCCCATTCATTATCAAGCTGAGACACAGCCGGTCCTTTGAGTCCTGAGTCTTAATCACCAGCAGTGTAATTTGGCCCATTAGAAACAGTAAATATCTGAGCTAGCGTGCCTGGTGGTCTTCAGGGTTCACTTCTGTTTAGAAATTTTGTCAATTAGTTAAAAAGAATGAGTCTTGCTTGTGTTTTTTAGGAAATAAGAGCAAAGCAGAAGTTTTTTTGTTTTTTTTTCTCTTTGAACAGAAGTTTCTAATACTTCAGTCATCGTGGACCCCTGGGAGGAATGTATGAAATTGTTAGAAACATTTTCTCCTTTTTTTTTTTTTTTTTTTTTTTTTTTTCTTTTGTCTCATTCTCAATTTTTCCATATCCCTGTGGCTCACTGCGTACAAATCGATATAATAGCTCTTTGGTTCTGATTTTAAATTTTTTTTGCTTTGAATGCAGGCATTAAGGTACCTCGAAGAAGCTGGTTTGGTCCGGGTAATTTGGAGGCTTGTTGCTGATAATTAGCAGCTGCAATTTGTACTTGAACACTTTGCACGTAGTTACTTTATCCGCTTTCGCTGCTCTTGCTCAGTGCCTCTCCCTGTGCATTGTGCACGTCAATAACGTGGTGTAGAGGCTCGCTCTCAGGATTTTCACCCATCCCGTATCCTCTGACCATTTGCCCCATTCTGGATGAGGCCCCTGGAGGCTTTTCTGTGGTTTTCTCTTCCCAGGAGTTGTTGGCAGCAGAGATTTCATAGGAAGGTTTGTGCTCCCTTCTGCAGGAAGTAGACATGGAAACTTTCTTGTCTTTCTTTGCCCCGTGCCTCTGAACAGCATCCTGAGAAATGGTGTCTGGAGCTTTGCATCCACATTGCAGCCAAGGTGGGGAGCTGTGCTGTCAGGAGGACCTCTACCATTCTTCTTGAAAAACTTGATTTTTATGCATCCTCTAAAATCACACTCCTTAATTCCTCTAATTTTTCCAACTGAGGAAGGATGATCCCTGTGAAGACCCCGTACAAGTAGGGCAGCACGTCAAAGATGCCTGGGTGTGAAGGTTTTAGGTAGATTGATGGGTCTGAGCAGCCTCCGTCTACTCCCAACGCTGTCTGTAGGTCTTGGAGGAATAATCCTCAGAGCTATCAACTTTAGGGCCCACATTTGGCAAATCTGAGCTAAGATTGCTCCTTCCACAGCATGCTCAGCTAATTTAGGGAAGCCAAGACACCGTTGTTGCGTGGAAAGGCGCTGTGACAAAAGCAAGCTGTCGTCTGAACAAGAGCAACAAAAACCGCGATAACCTTTTGTTTCCTATCCCATCAAATACAGCGCGGTAGAAAAATCTCATCGGTTGAAGGAGAAAAATTATTGGACTTCCCTCTGATATATGATCTGTAGATTGCTTGCCTCATTTGTTGTAAGTCAATACTTTGCCCACTTGCTGTGGAAGCCTGGCGGAACGTGGACGTTCAGTTCTGAAGCAGTTTCCATTGGCATTTCTTTAATAAACTCTCATAATTTATAGACTGTGTTTTACATCTTCTCCCCATGCCCCAAGAGTTTGTTCTAGCCAGCTATGAAGAAATGAGATATTGAGTTGTTACTCTTCTTGATTAAGTCAATAAAATCCATTTGTCTTGTTCAGTGAGTGGCTCCATTGGCGTGTGGTACAATCCTAGGTTCTACACTTCGGGGTGAAAAGCAGTATTCAAGAGAACGATTAATTATCTGAAAATCAGGACTGAGCGGGCAGTACCTCAAATCAGCCATGCTTGCTTGCCCATAGCTGTGTCTGTACGGTGTTGCTAACGCAGCGCAGTCAACGCGGTGGCTTTTCCCTCAGTTTCCAGGTGATGATCTGTAATTATTAGACGATGATTGCTCTGAACACTGAAGAACGTTTTGTTATTTTTAGATGACAGAGCTTAATCTTAAAAAAAAAAACAAAAACCAAGCGTAACATCACTGTGAAAGATCGGAGACAGAAAAAGAAACCCGCCGAATGAAGGCGTGGTTGTGTTTTGGTTCACGTAGTGTCTTTCATAAGAAGCAGCCTGAGTTCTCCTTCTTTGTATCAAATGGTCACGTTCCTGTGTCACAAAGCCTCTGTCTCTCTTGTTCTGATTTGAAGCATTTGATTTTTTAGCAAGAGCTTGGTTTGGACGCGATGGAGATGACTGAGCTGGACTTAAAGCACTTGGGGATCCTGCTCTGCAGCTTTACCCAACCATTCCCATGAGGACTGCAGAGAGATAGAACTGTCCAAATGATAAAATCCTATTGTGCATTCGTATCCTATTTCCGAAATCTTCGTGTCCTTTGGTATTTTATATTAGATTATCATTCAGTTTTTTTCCTGCATAACTGCTTTAACTTCAATAAAAGTGATGCTTGTAGAAGTAGCAACTCTTCCAAGCTCAACGGCAGCAACCAGTGAGTCCTTTCAGGTGGGTTTTTGGGAGGTGAGCTGCTCTTTGCTACTTTCCTAATTCAGATCAGGATCTACACCTTGGGTTTTCTGAATGTCAGCTCTGCTCTTCTGGTTAGGATAAAAATAAATGCTGTGTTCACAGTTTAGATCCTTCTAAATTGTAGACCCCAAGGAAGTACAGAGCTGTTCTTCCAGCTCATCCTGTTGAGCAAATCCATGTTGTCTCATACTCCGAACTGGGGAAATACAGGATGAGGAGTTTTCACAAGAGCTGAGTGATAGCCGTGCAGGTCAGTTATGTCATGAAGAACCCTGCATTAGGATTTTTTAAGTTTACAAGCCGCCTTCTGTCTTAAAACTGTAATGAGTTAAAAAAAAAACAAAGGCAGAATTCAAGGTAGTATTGCAAATTGTGGAAATACAGCACCAGCTGTATGTCTGAAAGGACTGAAAAATAAAGAATGTGATAAGGATTTGACCCATATGCGCTCCCTGTCCCATTCCACAACATTTTATGGTGGTTTGGGTTAATTTTGAACGAGCATGAAACCCACGCTTTCTCTCTGAAAATGAGCATTTACTTTAAATACAGTGAACAGAAGAAGAGGATGAGTTTAGAGTGACTTGGGGGAAATCAGGGCTCTCCTCTCATTTTGGGCCCCCCTGCTGAGTGAGACATCCTACCTGCCTGGCGTGCAGACCTTTTTAAACTCAGACCAAAGCATTGTGACTTGGAAGTTTCTCCATGCTAGAGTGGATTTGGAAAACGGAGAATAGAAACATCCATAACAACTAAGGAGCACCCGTTATTTTCGAGGTAAATAATCCATCCAAAGAGTAAACCAGATCGAAACTCAGAACATCTCGCTGCCGCTTCTGCCCGTGCTTTCTGCAGATCTTGTGGCTCTAATTAAAGAGAAAACGGAGGATGTAGAGGACAAGTAGCGCGTGAAACCCGTTCTCCCCATCACAGAGTTAATGGCATAGCCTTACGAAGGGGTGGGGGCAGGTTGCACACTGCCTGGCTGTCTTCTTGCATCCTGATGGAGAAAGGCATCCTTGCTTTGTGCCGTTATCGTCTGCTGTATCGCCTTGCAATTTGCTGTTTCCCTCAGCTCATGGGAGCTTATTATAACCCAGCTTTACAACAGAACTGAGGGCAGGCTTTTTAGTGTTGTTTTTATTTTCACCTGCTGTGATTCTCAAATTACACCTTAAAGGGCTACTTGTCAAGGATGGTGGTTCCAAATTTGATCTGGTTTAATAATAACAATGTTTGTCTATTAACTTTCTTCCTGATCATGAAAAGCTATTAGGCTCCCTTAGGAGAAGAATGGAATGGTATTAAAATCCAGCCTCTCCTGCAATCCCTGTCACTGCCCATTCCTACTCCAGGTCTGTGTTTTGGCTTGTTTGAAATCAGTGACTCCCACAGGTTGTCAACGTTTTGGGGTCATCATCAAAAGCCATTGCTAAATACTTCACACAGCAACTCCACACTCCAACTTCTAGCCTCAAGCCAAGGGAAGAATCTCATCCTGATTGCACGTTCTGTCTCAACACAATTTGGTAGAAATGCTTTTCATAGAGAATTCTACAATTTCATGGTCGCTCTGCTCAAGACAGCGCCCAACCTTCACGTGTCCTTCTCTATTAGTAAAGAGTAGGTCAAGCAGGGCACCACCCCTGGTAGGCTCTCGTAGCAGCTACATAAGGAAACTATCTTCCACACCCTCTAGGAACCTTTTGGACTGTTTCCTCTGCGCTGTGTGATATTCCCAGCATATATCAGGGAAGTTTCCTGTCTTCTCTCGAGCCTTCCTTTCAAGCTGTTCTTCTCAACTAATTGCATTTTCAACAGTAGTAGTGTTTTCAGTTCCCTTCTGTAAGAACAAGGTGTCCTTGTTGCTGCGTGGACCAGACTCGATGCAGCTTCCTCCCACAAGCAAAGCAACGCTTCTGCTGCCACTCCTAATCTACACTGGGATGGCGAGGTGGAGCTCAGCTAATCTTTCAGGATTAGACACACTAATTTAAGGCTTTCTTCTCCGTCGTTATGTCGTGGTTTTAAGATGCGATGTCATATATGCATGCTTACTGCCCTTCTGTTGGTACATCCCTCCATGCAAACTTCAAGCAAGTCTTACATTAATTGCCAACTTTGGCCTCGTTTCCCGTTCCTGCCCGCGGCTGAGGTTTGACGCAGGGGTGTCTTTGCATCTCCTGACTTACACAACTGAAGATCTTATCCACATACAGCTCAATAGCAGCCCGGTTGGGTTCCATCCCTTCTGCTGGCAGCGTTGAGGCTCTGACAGCTTTTTACTGTTCCCTGATTCTGCGGTTGACCAGGCAGGCTGTGTGTGTCGGAGGCTCGGTGGTAGCTGTGCGAGAGGAACAACGTTCAGGTGGAGCAGTGGAAAGGAGGACACGGGTGAGATTTGTTTGAGTCTGGGGGAGGCACAAGGCCATCTGCTGAGGGAACAGTGCCCCATCTTTATGTGTGCCCACTGTTTTTTATCCACTGGTGAGCACTGCCAAAACCATCACGCAGGGTTGCCAGGAGCAGCAAGGATCTACCTCCTGTTGCGTTACTGCTCGGTCTGTTCTGTGCACGGCGTGGTCTTACAGCTCTCGCGCAGAAACAGCACAGGGAGACCTTCTCTTGGTTGCATCACGACAGTAAAAAAGCACAATTTTGGCTGTTCCATGTAATTATCTGACATACGCCGGCACTGACACTTCCAAACAAGAATTTTTGAAGACAAAAGTCCTCAAAAACTTCTTTTCACTTTGGAATGTCTCTTTCAGTGCTTTACAGGGTCAACTCCCAAATCCCTTCTGGATTGTAGTTGCTTCACAGCTGTCATATTTTGGGTTGGTGTTGTTTTGCAGTGCATTAGTAATTGCTGATTCGCAGGGCGATAAACCCTCAGAACTTTGATTTCAGTCTCTGAAAACAAAGTAGCATATGAGACCTGGATTTCACCTTGCGATGATTAGCTCTTAGCAAGCACGTGCTGTCTTTCTGGAGACATTTCGGGTCAAACTGCGCCCGTAGAGACAATTCGTCTTTCTTTCCATTGGAACTGCAGTGCTGAAATCCCATTGTAAAGCATGAAAAAAGTTAGTCTTTTTACTTTAGTCAGAGATTTTTCCATCAGATTACATTTTTAGAATTGTTTTGGAATAACTCTTGCTACCAATTGCTGTTTGTTATGTACGTTATGGTAATGAATTGGTTCTTCAACCTCAACCAGGGACCTGGCAGCGCATAGATGAAGTAAATGAGGGCATGATGTAATTAAACGGGGCAAATAAGGGGCGGGAGAATAAGGAGAATAATTACTCCTTCATAATTACTCCAATTTTACAAATGGAGGATGAAGACCCATGAAGATCATAGAAATCATAGAATGGTTTGGGACCTTCAAAGCCCACCCAGTCCAACCCCCCTGCCAGGAGCAGGGACATCTCCAACCAGATCAGGTTGCTCAGAGCCCTGGCCAACCTGTCCTGGAATGTTTCCAGGGATGGGGCATCCACCACCTCTCTGGGCAACCTGGGCCAGTGTTCCAAGATTAAGGGATTGATCACGTAGAGCTCTGCGCTCCTCTTGCCTTGATCTAGCAAAGAGCGTGAGCATCGGCTCCTCTTTAATTCAGGAGTAGCCCTGGTGCTTTATGGATGGAAGCAGGAGCTGAACCAGTTTCCCGACTTTCTGTGCTGTGCAAACACATCCCCCAACTCAAGAATTAGTTTTTCTCCCATCTTCTCTGCCATTTTGTACAGCTTTTGTAATCTGTTTGGATGCAGCAATCAGATGTATTTGGGAAAAAAAAAAAAAAAAAGGTGCTTATTTCAAGAGGGAGAGAACACTATCGTTAAAGCTGCGTTTAAGTACTTACGTGTTCTTATTGCCAGTCTGCCTTTGAAGAAGGCTCTCCAGTTCGGCTTTTATTGAGAATAAACCCGGTGCGGTACGCAGAGGCGATAGCTGCTGGAGTATTTAACACGGATGGGAATTCTGGAGTCAAAGAGAAAGGGAGAAATCTATGAACTATCAAAATGTTACTGCTTTTTTATTTCAAGATCAATGTAGGCTCGCTCAGCACATCACAATGCAAAATGGCGCATAATATCACAGTCCTAAATTGTCCCAAATTATTGCATTTTGAAGCCAAGCTAGCTTTGTTTAAATAATTGCTTTGCCACAGAGACTGTCTCATTGATTGGATTACATCTGTGTGTCATCGCAAGAAAAATGAACTTGTGTCGGGCTGAATTACAGGTTTACGTGTGTTATTTAAGCGTTGCTCTTTACCTCTCCCTCTGTCAGTCATCGGCTCCTTGCAGATCACTATTTTTACTGTTTCTCAAAGTCAAAGCTTACTTTCTTCTCGAGCAGCAACTTTAAACCAAATGTTACTTTAGCGATGATGTTAACTGTAATTAATAATTAAGGTGTTCATGAGTGCATATGTTCTGCCCCTCTGCTCCACTCTGGTGAGACCCCACCTGGAGTCTGGCATCCAGTTCTGGAGCCCCCAACATCAGAAGGACGTGGACCAGTTGGAGAGGGTCCAGAGGAGGTCATGAAGTTGATCAGAGGGCTGGAGCACCTCTCCTATGGGGCCAGGCTGGGAGAGCTGGGGCTGTTCAGCCTGGAGAAGAGGAGGCTCCGGGGAGACCTGACAGTGGCCTTTTAATACTTAGAGGGAGCTTATAAGAGAGACAAAGAAAGACCTGTTACCAGGGTATATAGTAACAGGACAAGGGATAATGATTTCAGACTTAAAGAGGATGGACTTAGATTGGACATAAAGAAGAAATGTTTTATGAAGAGAGTGGTGAGGCACTGGAACAGGTTGCCAGAGAAGCTGTGGATGCCCCATCCCTGGAAGTGTTCAAGGTCAGGTTGGATGGGGCTTTGAGTGACCTGGTCTGGTGGAAGGTGTCTCTGTGCAGGGGAGTTGGACTAGATGATCTTTAAAGATCTGACTCAAAGCATTCTGTGATTCTATGGTTTCATTGTGTGAAAGACGTCCAGTGTGCGCTTGAGGGATCCAAGAGCTTGAGGCAACCTACTTTGGTGGTTTATAGGGAATAAGTTGTTTCTTCTCTTTGTGTTTACTGATCAGCTGGTGTTCTGTTACAAAACAACTGTGCTTCGGTCTGCTGTGCTCCTTGCTGTAGGATTGCAAAAGAAAAAAGGATTAAGAGCAGCAGGCAAATGCAACTGGAACTGGAAATGAAGAGTTGGCAGTAACAGAGCTGGAAATGGGTTCTACCAGCAGTCCTCCACTGCACCTTGAGATCTGCTGCTGTTTCTCATTTCCATTATTTTAGGAGATCCTCAAACAGCCCATTCCCAAGTACTCTGAAGAACCGCGTTTCTTGTTCATCAGCAAAGCAATGCTGAGCAGGAATGAACTGGAGCAAAAGTCAATACTTATAACTTTTTCATCAAACCTTTAAGCGTGACATTAAAAATGCATTGTTTGAGACTCCGGAAGAGGAGCATAGCAGAGAGGGCAAAGCTTTGGTAAATCTTTAGATAACAGTTTGCAGACCTTACTGCAAGGAGAGGCAATTTATTCCTTTTTGCGCAAAAATAATCAGCCCCAGGTTTGTTCCTCCAGGGATACAGGACGTGTGCTCCCATGCAAGTGGATGAAGCACATGCATGTGGATATACAAGCACGAGAGATTTGTTCCATTCTTTTGTCTAGTTTTAAAGATTTCTTCCAAATTAATTTCAAGAACCAAGGGATCTGGGAAGGCCTATGATACTCTTATTGTACAATTTTCTTTGTAGATTTTAGAAGAGGGAGGACGTACGTGAGGAGCTGCATTTTTATTCTGTAGATGTTATTTAATAGTAGCGCCTGAGGAGAATATATTCAAGATGAGAGGGGAAGAATTTGGCACCACACAACTGGGCAGGCACTCTAGTGCACAAATAGGCACATTAACTAGGTGCGTGAAGTTGCTGTATAGCATTTCTGAGGCTTAATTTAGAGCTTGGAAATCAGACGTGGAAACTTCAGTCTGTCAACCTCTGCCTGTGGTGCAGTCCCTTTATCATTACCGTTGTTCTCGTTATTTTGTATTTAATAGTGGAGTCGCAGAATTGAGACATATGGAGCAGCTTCAAAAACTTTAACCACGAAGTCATAGAATCGTGGAAACATTTAGGTTGAAAAAGACCCTTTAGATCATCAAGTTCAGCCATTAACCGAACACTGCCAACTCCACCACTAAACCATGTCCCTAATTGCCACGTCTGCGTGACACGTCTACACATCTTTTAAGTACCTCCGGGGACGGTGACTCAACCATTTCCCTGGGCAGCCTGTTCCAGTGCTTGACAACCCTTTGGGTGAGGAATTTTTTTCCTAATACCCAACCATTTTTTAAAAAAGTAAATCCAAATCTGTCTGCTTCGCATGGGAGATTGTGGTGTTCTGCAAAACAAACCAATGCAGTGAAACAAAACCACCGTTAAGGTGAGAATGGTCTTTGCATTCCCGATACCTAAACCTTCCCTCCGGGGACAGAAGTCCAAGACCAGTGTCTGATGCCAGCTGCTTCTCATGCCACAAGCAAGAGATCTGCTAGGAAGAGTTAAAGAGGGGCTGTGTCTCAGGGATAACACAAATAATCGCTCGATATTAGACCAAGCAAGGGAATATATGTAGCTGCCCTGACTAAAAACCCATCCCACAACTTTTTTGGATGGAAAAAGCGGTATGGAGAAGTAAAACCAGTTTGGTAGCCTCATGTGCTGCAGCAAAGCGGCGCGCTCCGTCCCGTGCACAACCAGCATCTTCTCTCAAGGGTGCCAGCTGGGTAGAACTGGACCTGCTCATCAACTGGGAGAGAAGGTGGCTTAAAAAAAAATATCTGTTATATTGCAAACGGGAAATTACTCTCTCTGGACAAGCGCTAAATATTTGTCTCTGTGTAGCATTTGGAAATACTCAGATATTAGTGATTCTGTCTTTCCAGTTAGAAATGCTGGCAAAATTCACTTTTTTTGAAGTAAAATGCAAGTGCAGTGTTTGAGCACCCTGCATGAGTTCCGGTGTCCGCATGCCCTACGCTGTAGTTGTGCTGTAGTTTTGACGACGTTCAGTTGTGTTCGCTCAGCGAACGCAAATTATGATCTTCTGTGGTGGACTGTGAAACACCCATACTTCGTTTGACAACGTACTTACAGACAGTGAAATCGTTTGTATTGAGCTTGTGTTTAAGGGCTGGGGATTTTTTGCAGGCCAAATTCTTCAACTGGCTCTCTACTTACTTTGTCCTGTTTCACTGAAAAAAAAAAAAAAACAAAACCAAAAACTCAAGTGAAATTTAATTTTAGTTTGGTTTTATAACTAGAAGGAGCAGGTCAATATTTTGTGAAACAGAGGGGAAAAATATTCTTGGAAGATTTTTTTTATCTTAAAAGTGTGTTTTCTTGTGAAGCTATATTACTTAAAGCTGAATTTAGTGAAAAGTTATAAGCACTGAGAGCACATCCCATCCCCTGCGTTTAATTTCTCGGAGTAATCCTGGAGAGCCCATTGCACCCGTTAATACCCCTACATCCTTTAAATATTGTTTAACTGTAATAAACATTATTTATTATTTAACTATCTCGCTACACCTGATGACTTGGAGAAGAGGAGGCTCCGGGGAGACTTTGCAGTCCTTCCAGTGCCTAAAGGGGGCTGCAGGAAAGATGGGGAGAGAATCTTCAGTAGGGCCTGTTGTTACAGGATGAGGAGTAATGGTTTTAAAATAGAGGGAGATCTATTTAGATTAGATATTAGGAAAAAAAATTTTACCCTGAGGGTGGTGGAGCACTGTCCCAGGTTGCCCAGAGAGGTGGTGGATGCCCCATCCCTGAAAACATTTCAGGCCAGGTTGGATGAAGCTCTGAGCAACCTGATCTGGTTGGAGATGTCCCTGCTCCTTGCAGAAGGGCTGCACTACATGACCTCTTGAAAGGTCCCTTCCAACCCAAACCATCCTATGATCCTATGATTGCTTGGCTACTTGTGTCACATCTCCATCCCTGAACGCTCAAGTAGGGGGAAAAGCTCCTTTATTCTGTAGTGCAAGACGCTGTATTTTCTTAAATAACTCCGTAGGAGATGTTGACAGTACGTGGAGACTTGATGTCACCACTTATGCTTTGAATGAGAGTATGAAGTGTTGTACGAATGGTAATTATAAATGAGGATTGTCGCCTTGTTAATAGGCACTCAGAGTCGAGACGCGGTGGTGGTTGGGACCTAAGAAGACCTAAAGTGGTTGGATTCGTTGTCCTTTTCTGACCTGGTTTAGCAACTCAGCGACCACTGCCCACTTGTTTGGGCAAGGGCAGATGTTGTTTCTCATGATTCTGTTTTTAAAAAAAAAAAAATAAAACAGAAAAGCAGTAGAATAAGTCTGGGAAAATATTACATTTTATACGGTGGCATTTAAGTGGTAGCCACAATGGGAATTTGTCACTGCTGTTTCCGTTCTCAGACCATTCTCTGTCATTAATGATCCGTTTGACAAGTCTCATTGCTTAAAATGAGTAGGCTCACTAACAGTCATCCCTTAATTATTAAAAATGATCCTTTTTTCCCCCCTCCAGTGATGTAATAGCATTTTGGAGTGCTTTTCCCTCTCGGCACAAAGAAGAGTAGTCTATTTTTTGAAATATATTAAATTAGCATGGAAGTGGGGTGAATTTTTCTTTCCAAGAGGAGTGGCTGCAGTGCAGATGCACAGATCTAGTAGAAGAACCTGTACATATGTGTATATTTTTGGTAGTTTACAATCATTATCTTAAAATAAAGAGCGTCAGAGCCCCAGGTAGCTCCCCATCTTGCTCTATTACAGGTTTTTTCTCCTTCCACCAAGGTGGTTTTGCATTCAGTCACTAGATATGGCCCTAAGAGGCTGGAATGAGATACTGAAATGTAGTTCCATCTGGTCTTGGAAATTGCCAAAGTTAACAACTTTGAAAAACCTAAAAATAAGAAGGGGCTATTTTGCAAACCCCATAATCGATGTTCTGTCAGAGCTCGCATTTTATTTCATTTCTCTGGATTCAATATATGGATTTTTATCCAAAGCATTTACCAGGCCCTGGTGACTGACTCACTCTGACTGATCGAAGACGAGCGTGTGGGGAGGGAGGGGGAGAAGGACAATATTTTTGTTTATTCACTTTTCATATTATGTGAACTGAACTGTGACCCCAGGACGACTCCCATCAGCTGTGCACACCGTCCTTGAACCTCTTTCCCAACTCTCCATCCATCCTTGCAGGTCACCTACAGGTTTCCAAAGAAAGAGGAGACTGAACTGACTTTGATCTTCTGTGGTCGTGATAGCGTCAGGTGAGAGGAGGGCGTTTTAGAGATTGAATCTTCCAGTAGGATTAAACAAGAACTGGCACCTTTTAAATGAGGTCTTTGGAGGGAATTTACTTGATGATAGTTTACTGACTTTTCTGCCTGTGTGTGCAGTTGATACGCTCCACGCGCAGTTCTGGCCTCAGCGTCTGGCTCTATCCAAGGGCGCAGGCGCTGTGAGTTCATGTGGACTGCAGGGAGTGGAAAGATGAGGCCCTAAGTTAATGAAGGCTGATTCTTTTTTTTTCTCTCTTTTTTTTTTTTTTTTTGTGTCACATCCCAAAACTGATGAGCAGAATCCTGACCCAGAATGACAGTGTGAAACTCTTTCTTGAAGCACACTGGGAACTCTCTCTGATTGGCTTGAAGTCATTCTTGAGTGGTAGGAACCATACCTATATCTCATTTATTTAACATCATGGAGATGTTCCTTGGTCCGCCTCAGTCTTTGGGGTCTGCTTAGTACCTCGATCCGTTACCAGCTGTCTACTCAGCGTAGTGTGGGCTTTCTATCCCATGGGAATTAAATCGTTGAATCTCCATTGTTTTTCATCATTCTCTGACGACAGTTGCACTGACACGCTTTTCCATTCCCTGGTTGTTGAAGTCACGCTGTCAATGAGTTGTTTATAATGGTATTGTACATGGCTGCGTTTGAAATTGGTTGTGGAGAACCATAGTTTTGCTTGTAACAGCACTTTATAATTAAATAGAATTCACATTAACTGAAGAAAATATGAAAATATCTTCTTTTTCTTTGATCTTCTATCACGAATGGCTTTGAATAATGTGTAGTCAAGGAACCACATGGTTCAGAAGCCAATGTAGCAGTAGTGGCCATCAGAGTAGGAAGAGTAATACTGGTTTAAAATGCTAGGAATTCATTTATGGTTCATTTTCTTTAAAAAAAAAAAAATTCTAACTCTCCCTTGGAATGGAATAATGATGAAGAGAGCAGTATCTGCTAACTCAGTAGTTCTTCTTCACTACTTACACTTATCATATCTGAAAAAAAACCCTAAGAAATCAATTCCTGCAATCCCTCGCCACGTCAATACAGCGCTTATCAACGTGAGCCTAATGGAAGTTGCCTTGTCTGTTTGCAAGCGTATGAATCTCGGGGGTCAGGGTATAATTTCTTTCTTCTGTTATACTTGCAGATGCCGCTATGGAATAAAAAGGTTTTTTTTCCACCGAACAAGGGTGATAAAAGTTACTCACTAAATTGTTCCAGTTGAAGCAGCTTTGTAAAAAATATTTGGTGGTAGGAACAGAACCCAACTAGATGGCGGCTAAATATCTGAAAATAATAACAGGTTGCATTTTGGTTTTGTGGTTGAAGTAAGTTGAGCAGGTCAAAGAACTAGGTAGATTAAGGAGGAGGAAAAAAAGCAACAAAATTAACAAAAAAAAACCCACAGAAATTCATTTGGCCACAACATATTTTGCCTGAATCTGGGTTCATATGGGAATCTGGAGTGCCAAGAAGGCCAGCGAAGAAATTAAAACAGGACAATAAATAGGAACACGTTACCATGCATGTGATGTATTGCACATAGAGGAGAACGGCCGAGTTCTGAGCTGTGGGTTTGCAAGATAACTGGTTGGGGATTTTGTTTGTGCTTTGAGTTGGTCAACGGGCTTTCAAGGACTCTGTGCAGCAAGACCTTGTGGGGATTGCAACCTTTCAAGGCAGACTTTGCTAGGTGTGAAAGTGAGAGATGGCCGAGCGGCCCTCAGAAGATCATTGAAGCCAGTGGGTCATTTAGACTTGGGCTTTGGGTCAAGCCCTGGGAATATGGAATTAAATCCAACCACGTTGCAATCTAGGAAATAAAACACTTTCTCTGGACAAGGACATTGCTGTTGAGCAGAGAGCAACTCTCTGGCAGACTGAGGAGGACACAAATGTGTGTTTTCTTCCAGGCTTTATTTTTCCCTTCTTTATTTTTTTCTTTCCATCTTTTTTTTAGATCCCAAATGTTCAGCAGGATATTGGGTCACCTAAATGCATTTTGTTTTTCACTGGCTGCTGTTCTTATCACAGCAGCGCAAGACTCTGCGAGTTCAGTCAATACTTTTGTATTCATGGGAGGCAATCAATAAGAAAAAATTAAAAAGGAGTCATGGTAATTAGGCTAAAGCTGCTGCTTACAAGTTTTCAATAATTACTTTAGCTTCCTCCTTTTCTAACGTCTCAAGAAAATGGTGTCTGATTGAAGGAGGGGATCTTGCTTGACTGAGGACATGTCAAAATTCAACAAAGCCAAGCGGGAAGTCAAATTAGTGCTTTTTGTTTTCAGCACATGAAGGGGGCTTCACAGGGAGGCAGGGAAAGAATAGTCTTGATTTTTAGATGGAGCCAGCTAGCAGCTGCGCCATTCTCTGTTACCTGTTTGTCCTCGTTTTCGTACCCCGTAAGATCGGCTCCCCTGGCAGTAACCCAGGGGCTTACATTTCTGGGAAGAACTCTGGGGAGACGTACCATCTGGAGGAAGACAAAAAGTTTTGAAGAATGTTTGGCTCACTTCTCCTTTGCTTTGTCACAGCCGTGTATTTCTGAGGCCGCTTATTTCCTACAGGCGTGTTCTGAGATCCAGCAGTGAGGGGGGAGCTTGTCCACAACCGTTTCTGGCCGTAGCGCTGCTATTTGGGCTGTGGATGGGAGGAAAAAATATGTAAACCGATGTGCTTCACTGCTGTATAACGAGCCATTTCTCAATTAAAAATGCGCCATGGCATTTTCTGTCATGGGCTGATAACTGCCTTGGCTCAAGCAGGCCTGAATCCATTGTGATGGACGAGGGCCTGAGATCTTCATCCCGGCGTCAACAGAGGTTTTCTGAGATGGCGGAGAGCAGGGCTGGGGTCAGGTCACAACGGAGGTACCTTGTGCAAGAGGTAAGAACCCCAAGTGCAACCTTTCACACCCGGATCCTGCCTCTACCTGCTCCTTCTGTGATGAAACGTGCTTTGGGAGCCACACTGGAAATACGCCACCAAAATACCTGATTAAACCTCTTGGGAACATGTCACTGGTCACCTTCTCTGCTCTTGATGGAGTTTATTTATGCATTATAAATATACTTACTGTGTGCGGGCTTCGTAAATCACATTCAGCACTTGTATGTGATGTATAAGCACATTCTATAGAACACACACCGATACGGAGGCCAAGCTCCCACCAAGTTCATCGCTGGGAAACGTTTGAAGGATCAGATCCTGAATATTTAATGAGAAAGATGCTATTTCCTTCCTCAGCTTTTATCTCTGGTTTGGCATAGTCATTAAATTTCTTGGAGAGAGAACACACAACTGATAAGGAGGAACACTCTGGACGGCTTGAAGACTGTGCCGTGGTCACGTTAAACTCATAGTTAAGGAGGGGGAAAAGTCCCCCAAGCCCCACTGTTGCTGTTTTTAGACCTGATGATCACTTGTGGTAAAAATGACACAAATTGAACGTATGGGCCATGTGTACAAATGTCTGTGCACAAGGGGAAGAAAGCCCTTTTGTGCAGGGGAAAGGTGTCCCAGAGCATCGCACTGATCTCTCCTGAGAAAGATGGCTTTCATCTTCCATGAAGCGTTGGAGAGTCTTTGTATCCACATTGGCCTCACCATGCAATAGGTTGTCAAATAAGGTCTTAACGGAGCGTGAAACCTGGGATTCTCCTGTCTGCTGGGCATTTTCTCCATCCTCTGTGTAGAGAGAGCACATTATTGCTTTCATACACTTCAGTGTGTGAGAGGCGCTTTGTGGTCCTTCCCTGGTGAGATTGGTTAAGGCTTTCTACCTTAAACACACACCTCTGTAGTCACGCAGAGAGGAAAAAAAAAAAAAAAGTTTCATTATCCTGCACTCTCTTCGCTTCTACATAAGTCAAGGTGTTACTCCAGGGTTCAAAAAAAGGGTCTTGTGTCCGTGAATCTCATTTTCCAAACAAGCTGTGCTGTAAGAGCGACGGCGTGCTGGAGAGGAGCAGACTGGTACCAGAACTAATTCAGAAGGGATGCAGAGTGCTTTTCATCCTTTCTCTCCATCATTTCAAAGCCATGGAAATGGAGCCTGTGTCTCTTCTGTATTATCCCTGCATCCAGAGGGACAGGAATGGGTGCCACACAATTCTGGTTTGGCCCTGGACAGCATGTTCTTATCCACTAGAGATCTTACCGCAGTCATTAAAAAAGGGAGAAGAGAGCAGAATTATGTTTTTAATAGCTGACTCTATCAGACTTTCTTTTATCTCTGTTTCCAAAAGTTCTGGTTTTTTATGTGGGAAGTGTTAGAATTAATTTGAAGGTGTTAGTGAGGAGTACTGGTAGACACAGCTGTAAAAGCACTAGGACCTGCAAAAGCCCCCAAAGAGCTGTCAGAGCTTGGCTCTCTGTGGAGAAACGTAAGATTTTTTTTTTTTTTTTCTTTTTGCAAATGTACAGAAGCATTTTGTCATTTCTCAAGATTTAAGGCAGCTTTTTAAAATCTCAATTTTCCACATTCTGGTGGTCTGTTCTTGCTGTGCTGCCATATGGTGGTGACCCAGGCTTTCCTGCTTACTGTCAGTCTTGTTACACTGCCACTTTTTGGGAAAGGAGGTGAAATCATTAAATAGTAACGACTTCATCCAAGAAGGAGCCCGCTTTCTCCCTCCTGGTGCACTAGCCAAGGCACAGACCATTGACAGACTGAACGCTTCAAAGGTGGGATTCAAGATGTTGGAGTTGCTCAATGGGATTTGTACGATTTTCACATCATTGCATCTCTTGATTTTCTCCTTTTAACTTGTTCTGGAGTCTGGGAGCTTTAATAATCAGTCGGGCTTCAGTGCAGGTAAATGCTTTCTGGTGAAGGAAAAAAGATGATCCCTTCTCACAAACTTCATAACTTACATATTTTAAGACAAAAGTTGACAAATACTTGGATGTTGATGGCCTATATGAGCCATACAAGGAAATATTAGGTCAATATTTTTTAATATTATAGCCACTGACCTCAAGATCCTAAAAGTTTCTCCCAGTTGCCTTTAAGATCGTCTTTATTTGCTGTTGACCATAAGGCATGAATGTAGAGATCGTTCTCCTCTGAAAAGCACTTGTTGCCCGATGGTATTGCCAAGACCACTTGACATTGGTCCCTTTTAGAACTGAAATAAAAGACAACATCAGATTTTGTACTAAGAAAGAGAAGTTTCTCTGAGCTTCCTTCCTGAGATACTGGATTTCAGGTAGGAGACTTGAAGGTGCAAGAGACCTGCGGGGCAAAAACTATTGAGGAAACGTTTTCCCTAGTGATTTAGTGAAAATCTGTAGATCTACCTGGATTAATATCTAGTTTAATTACGTAATTTGGCCTTTTTTCAAATATCTGGGACTAGATTTACCAGCCTTGAGGGATCCCTTCTGTCCAGGTAGGATGTAGTAATACCCTGAGAAGAATATGCTTCTACCTGTTTGTTTTCTGGCATCTCTGACAGCCTTGCAGGTAACAACAACCTTGATGAACTTAATCAATTTGGATGTATCAGACATGTAATACTACGCCAGCGATAGCCAAGGGTGTTACCAGAATCACGTCACTCCTAATTTCAGGATGACTTATGTCTGTTTGAATTGATTTCTCTTTGCTGCCATTGGCGTAGTCAACGTGCAGGGGGTGCAGCAGAGAAATGAAAGTTGTGCAGGGTGGTAGAGTAGGATTTGAACCGGACAAAGGTTGTTTGGGATTTAAGCTGTTCGTGAGATGGAGCCACGGGAAGTTGGGTTAGATGGTTGTAGTGGTTACTAAAGGCCTCGGTCTGTGAATTTATGGAAAGGGATGTGCATTTATCAGAAAAAACTTCAGTTTTGTCCTTTGAGATGGACTGCAGCCAAGCAGGACTAACCCTGGATTCCTCGCAGTGGGGCAGCACTGCTGGTTTTGAGATGATAAAACAGGTCAACCATCATTTTCTGTGATCAGCCTAGGTCTTAGTGGGTTTTAGTTATCTTGCCGTTGGTAGAAGTATTGTATATTAGAGACCTGTGAAATATTTCAGTTGGTGATGGTCACAATTTACAGGTACGGAGACCTGACGAGGCATCTCTCCCCTACTTGTTTTAGAAGCTAGTTCGGGTGTCTCCAGGCAAATTTACTTCCAGAATGTTTCTTTATAAGCCCTTAAGCTGATTAGTGCTGCTCATTAGGAAATTACCTGCTTTCTGAAGTTAGTTTTATACCTTTGGTGTCTTTAAGAGGTTTCTTCTTCCTGAAGTCATTGCTTCTAGACACACAGGAGTGCTGTGGTTTTGTCTTATCTGTTTTTATCGATATGTTTTTGAGAATATGTGTGATAAAACCCCTATGGAATGACATGGCACAAATTTCTCTTAGGAAGAGAAAAGATGAATCGGAACTTATGTTGCAGGTGGCACGTTCCTTCCTTTGGGAGACACCATCTTTCATTTTGTTCTCCTAGTCCTAGCAGGTGTACGTCCCCATGGACCAGCAGACGTGATGCGGGACCCACCAAAGTCCTGTGTCAGTCTAGGGTGGGATCTGGAGGCCAAAGCAGAGGTACCTGAGGGCATCTCAAATAGCGCTAGTTGCCCAGGTCTTGGCAACTGAGTAGAGCTTCTGGCTCATGTGTAGACACCTAAATTAAGGTGTCTGAATTGGGAGGTAAATCTTATTTCAGGTAAAGGTTTGGAGTTCTTGGGCTAAATCCTCAACTACGTAGTCACAGGAGAAAATGAAATGGGATCACACTCTTAGCCATTGTTTAAGATCTTCAGGGCAGAACTCAGTAATTCCTTTTGCTTTTCTGACTGAGACTACATCTGTCACTTTCCACAAGAGATTAATCTTGATTTAGGTAGATCAGTAGATTAAAGAATTTGGTGTGAACGCCCCTGCTGCTGTACTACATGTGGTTTGAGAGCTTTGTTCTGGACTATTTAACCTGGTCTCATGTTTAAACTTTCCTACCACATGCTTTTGCATTGTGGATATCTGAAGGACTAAGCAATGTGAGGTTTGGTCCCTGACGTTCTCATTAGCTGCCTGAGTTTGTTTGGTGCAAATCTGACAGCTTGGTTTCTACCAAGGTCTGCAAGCAGGACCCACGCGGGGAAGGGGACAATGAGGGATTCGCTTCAAAACGGCGCAATGCTAATGGAGACACGTTGTCTTTATTACTGTTTTTCAACATTTGCCTCCCTTTGGAGTGGCTATTTGATGCAAATCAGGTTTGAAAGCCCACCTCAGGATCCTGCAGCTTCCCTCTTAATTTAGTGCACGTACTGGACTGCAGCTTTGTTGTGCTCTTTGCATCGGTGAGGACACAGATGAAGCCCTTTTAAGCTTGTCTCCAGTGATTCCCCTTTGATGTGTCAAGAAGTTTGTGTAAGTCTTGTTCCCTTGTCATGTTTACCTTTCCAAGCCAACCGCATCACACCTAGAAGTTTGCCTTACAACATTTTGCAAATCACATGCAACCAAGGCTTTTACCGGACTTGTATATGGCCATAACAAAACGTGGGATTTCGGAATGCGTTTACCGAGCGTGAACTTCTTTCCTCTGCACACAAACTTTGTCACGTTTACCCATGCAGACGTACCTTTTCTCCACGGAGGTGAAGGAGGAGCGGTGCTATCAGAAAAGCTAAAGGAGATCCTTAGCATCGGCCTTTCAAGGTGCAGAGAATATTAGAATCATAGAACCATAGAATCGTAGAATGGTTAGAGTTGGAAGGGACCTTTAAAGGTCATCCAGTCCAACCCCCCCGCAAGAAGCAGGGACATCCCTGACTAGATCAGGTTGCTCAGAGCCTCATCCAGCCTGGCCTTGAACGTTTCCAGGGATGGGGCATCCACCACCTCTCTGGGCAACCTGAGGTTGTGATTAAATGCCAGCCCAATCCTATGGGAAATGCTGAAATACGTTTTCTAGGTGACTTTCACGCTGAAGGTTCCGTAGGTGCTTTCGAAATAAACGTCCAAAAGACAGACAATGTCCGAGAAGTTGTAGGTGTGTAGGCTGGAATGTCGTTTCTTCCAGGTGACATCTTCTCCCTGCGCCGACCGTCATGCAGCCCGCCCAGGGCAGGCGTCGAGAACTGTTGGACTGCCTTGAAATAGCAAGGGACGTACTCGTCGTCACGCAGACTGCGGTTGGCTCCGATTTTGTGCAGGATACGGCGTGTTGCTGCTTCTCTGTAAAAGTGCCACAGCGTCTTGTGACGCCTCGGGTTTTTTTCCTGTTGGGGCTGTAGAAATCTGCTGGGAAATCAGAGTAACATAAAGTGTTGGTCCTTGCTGTGCAGCAAGGATTTATTCATTGTTCATTCATTTCTTCCCAAGCATGAACCTGTTCTTGCAGCTTTGCCACGTGGTGTTTCTGTCCCCCACCAGTTGTTCGACAGACCTTTGCCTCATCGGCAAACGGAACCATCACAGTGCTTTGAAGACCAGTTCATTTTCCTACTCACAAAACCCCCCTTAGTTGCTCCTGTGAAGTATTTTGTTGCTTCTCTCCGTCCCAACAAAGTGACATTTATTAGCATTTGTATGGTCAATATTTGTAATTTCAGTGCTGTTCCTGATGCCTGCATGTTATAATTAAATCATTTCAGATTATAGTTACGGTGTGAAACCACGGCAGTGAATTACGGTTGAAAACATACGCTGGAAATACGCAACTCCAATTAGCTAAGTATCAGGGATGCCGTGAGGGTGAAGGACCCAAACAAGCAGGAGGCCTCAAATAGGCTGCAGCTTTCCTGCCTCTCGTCTCCTGCCTGGATGCCGTTTGTCATCCCCATTAGTTGCAGGATGAGGGAAACCTCCTGATTCTTTACATTGTGTTAACTCTTCCGTCACCCCAGGCAGAAGGGGTGGGTGCCTGGCGTACACCACGGACATCTGGATTGCCTTTTTCTTGACCCCCCCCCCCCCCGCCCCGTTTTTGGCTAATAACACTGGAAACAGTCACGTGTAGGGTGTTGGGTGAGGCCAGCGCAAGAGGTTGGATTCAATGGCCAAGTGCGGGCCACATCATTCTGGTGCGATTTTTCTGTACGCAGCTTGGGATAACTGTGGTTGTTACCTGATAGTAAAGCCTGACTTCTTCTCCCTCTCCTCTCCTGACAGTGATAGGTAGAATGGAGTTGCGGTGCTATTCGTTAACTTCAAACCATGGAGCGTGGAGCGGACAGGGTGCTGGATGAAGAGGGTTGACACAGCGCTGGCGCTTCCAAGACGTGAAGTGGCTTTGCGGATGGCCCCTTCCCTTCAGCCTGCCTCTTCTTGCTCAGCTTGTGACCGTGTCTTCTAAAAACATAGCTGTGTTTTGGAGTTGTGTGTTGAAAATGGG
This sequence comes from Tetrax tetrax, assembly GCA_009806455.1. Classification (NCBI taxonomy): domain Eukaryota; kingdom Metazoa; phylum Chordata; class Aves; order Otidiformes; family Otididae; genus Tetrax; species Tetrax tetrax. The sequence continues at coordinate 36,966 of WHYT01017295.1, forward strand.
TCACCCAAAGCCCACAAGGTGGTTTGCTGCTTTCTGAAGAGGACGTAGAAGGAAAGTACCTTCTGGCACGGTATAATACACTCTCTGTTCTTTAACACGCTTTGTGATCGTGGTTCGTGGCTCTGTGCAGTGCGGTACCACGCTCCATCACACCTTCCAAAGGCACTGGGTGATAATTTCTCTGAAAGGAAGAGGAGATGCAGAAGGGATTGCAGGTGGGCTCTCTGTCCCACCTGGGCAAGGACTTGGGTCACTGAAAATGGGTATTAGGATGATTGCATGCATTAGCATGCATTTTTAGATGTCATTATGCTTGTTAAGCAAAATTTCCTCCAAATTTCTACTCTCCTTATGAAATTCTAGCCAGATCTTGCTTAGTGAGATTATTAATAGTGAATTACTACAAAAGTTAAGGTATTTATGTTTTATCCATCACGCCACTATTGCATTTACTCAGTAACATTTCTCTCCATGCTTCCACCAAAACCTGTTGGGCGAGCTGAACAGTAAACCTCGTTGCTGTGTGTTTATAATACATGAGGGTTTTTACTGCTCTGTTATGTGAAACATTTCACACTGCTGTGGCTGGATTTCTTCTGCTCACGTCTATTGCATCACTCCAGCAAGCGTGCTTTATCCGCAGAAAAAGCCCGTTATCCCATCCTATGATCATCTCTTGACTCACAATAGGTAAAACAAAAAGCTAAACACTCTCCCAGAAATTTTTTGTATGTTTTCTTGAACGTACCATTGTTAAATTCCCTGTCAGAGATTTCCCCAGCGTGAGCGAGAGGATAAGCAAGCATTAACATCCCGGTTTAGCACGGCTGAGGTTGGTCTTTCTTCCAATATATTGTGCTTTTGCTGGAAAGGTGGTGGATCCTGGCTTCGAAATGAGATTGTTTCCGAGAAAAGATTTGATTCTGCTGTAAGCTATTGAAAGTAATAACGTTTTATTGCTCTGCTTAAGCAGCTCAACATTTCTCGCGGTGCCTTTGAAGGAAGGAAAAAGGAGATGGAAAGGGGGTTGTGAAAGATGTGGCTGAGGGCTGGCCAGGTGGAAACCACGGAGGAGGAGAAGGACGCGGTGTGTGTTAGGGACGGTGACACGGAGCTGCCCGGGTGAGACAGCTGTGAAAAAGGCAAATGCGATCTAAGAAATGTTTTCATTAGGAAATTAATGAAGTATTAATGAAAAGTGTTAATACTGTTACACTGGATGCATTTGAAACTTTTCCGGTGATAACTCTGACAGATTCTGATTACCTATCTTCAAAAAATGGATGAATGAGAAGCTCTTAACAGGAGCAGAAGCCTCTTTTGCAGGTGCAGAGGAAAAAAAAAAAGGTTGACTGACTTCCATTAGCAAAACGAAGGCTGGCATGAAGAGAATGGATGTGTGCAAGATGCAATTTCCAGCCAGAAGCTGGAGAGGACAACTGTTCCTGTGTGTAGTGCCCAAAAGGTGCAGATTGCTTTCCAGGGTTGGGTGTATCTGTCAGAATTTTTCAACACAGTCAAGAAATTTGAAATGAGGGTCCATCTGAACCCGCGCCCAAACCAAGCTTTTATTTTGAATATTGGTTCAGGATGTATTGCTGAATGAATGTGGTTATGTGTAATGATCTTAAGTTCTGCTTGGCCTCTTAAGCTCTGCAGGATAGGATTAAGACGGGGGAAAGAAAACGTCTTCCAAGAGTTGTATTTCTCTGTTGGATAGAGGTTGAATCTTGGTCTAATGTTAATGCTAAATAGCTACTTGGCCTTTCTAATATCGTAATCTGGTGGAGCTGAAAGAGGATAAACGAATTTTATATTACGTCGCTGCTGCTGTTTTAGTTTAATTGGTCAAGTTTCCCTGTAAGGCAACATTGATTACACAGCTGCACCTGCATTTATGTTGTCAAATCTAGTTCTGCTATTGAGGAGGTCTGCAGACATCCTGTAAAATCAAACCAAACTGCTCTGTGATTCTGTTTTCTAATATCTCATTTCTTTAGGAGGTTTATTTGCAAGACGTCCTGTCTTCCCCCAGATCAAGTTCCTTTGAACTTTCCTTCATCAGAAACTCCCTGTCACAGGTCACCCCTTTGTTTTTGCTTTTGGAATATGCATCACTATGAAATTCTGAGGATACTTTACAATGAAGCAAATTGAGGATTAAAAGAGGACAGTACCTTAAAGATGTGGGTTATGAGGTGTCTGTATTCAGTGACTGGGTCTAATTGTAAAGATGCAGGAGCATGGCATGGAAAGGATGGTCTTGTTATGAGATGAGACTTTGGAGACCCAGGTTGAGGGGTTTTGATTATTTGTTTGGGTTTTTTTATATTTTTTTACTGACTTTAATCCAGCAAAGACATGGACCTGTTGGAGCAAATTCAGAGGAGGGCCACGAAGATGATCAGAGGGCTGGAGCACCTCTCCTATGAAGACAGGCGGAGAGAGTTGGGGCTGTTCAGCCTGGAGAAGAGGAGGCTCCGGGGAGACCTGATAGTGGTCTTCCAGTACCTCAAGGGGGCCTACAGGAAAGATGTGGAAAGACATTTTAGTAGGGTCTGTACCACTAGGACAAGGGATAATGGTTTTAAACAAAAAGAGGGTGGATTTAGACTAGTTATAAGGAAGAAATGTTTTACAAGGAGGGTGGTGGAGCACTGGCCCAGGTTGCCCAGAGAGGCGGTGGATGCCCCATCCCTGGAAACATTCCAGGCCAGGTTGGCCGGGGCTCTGAGCAACCTGATGTGGTTGGAGATGTCCCTGCTCCTTGCAGGGGGGTTGGACTGGGTGGCCTTTGAAGGTCCCTTCCAACCCAAACCATTCTGTGATTCTGTGAAGCACTACTATTTCTCTTTTCCCCTGGTTGTATGAGCCTGAGCTACTTAGCATTGAGGGACATGAACTTGGAGCTTGGCAGCTCATCTGCTTGTACCCGGTGATAAGTGCATGGCAGCTGACCTCCTTGCCATGGAGCAATAAGTTTGCATGGCTCTACATATTCATTGTCAATGACCAAGCAGTAGTTCATCCGGACAATTAATACCTCAATTTATCACACAGTAACTTCTGTGGGTTTGAGCACCTTAACACCAAGTTCTTCAGGACCGGTATGATTTCCTGGTGACGAGGTGTGTTAAGACCCAGCCTTACTGGGATTCTGTAGATGTCTGTAGATTCTTGCTGCAGATGTCAATATCTTTGACGGGCAAGTGCTTGCGTGGCAACGCGTGGTAATGGAAAACGTCGTGTCGTGGTAAAACATCGCTGGCACCTTGAGAAAAGCCCGATGCCTGCGATACCAAATTATGTGTTGAGTTTCTAGGGTCCTCGCTCGGTGAATTTGATGCCAATAGGAAGCCTGATCGTTCAGTTTATCATCAAGAAAGAAAAAAAGAAAAAGAAAAAAACCACCATTAAGTCAGTGCACTTTAAAGCCTCCGGGCACTACGGTAGTACAAATAATAAATTAAGAAATAATAAAGTGCAGAATAGCGGCTTTCAGCTTTAGGCTGAGAATGGAATTGATAAGCAGAGAGTTTAACATTAAGAAAAAAATCCTTTGGGGCTTCAACCTTCACTGGTTGTAGAGTGCCAGGAAGGAAATTAGCCTTTTTGCTGCTGCTGTTGTTTACCTCAGAAATTTCGGAAGAGACAGAGAATGAACAAAAGATGCTCCAAGGAGCCCTTCTGGAAAAAGTCCAACCATTGCAAAGTTACACAGATGAATTGATTTAATTAGGCTGTATAATACCGCTTCTGCTGCGGCTTTTGAAACAGACTCATGAAAGATATTAACTGATGCGGTCTGGGTATTGCATATTTGTTTCAAAGATGCCCGTGACTCTTCCCTACTTCTTAGGTCATAAAGAGCCTCTGCAAAACATACAGTTTCCTCGTATTCTTTTTCCCCCCGATTTTGTAGTTTTACTGATTAAAGATGTCTGTCCTGTGGCTGGAAATACTTAAGCAAAGACAGAGGCCGAAATCCTATTTCCTAGGATACAGCTTGTAGAAATAATTTAGGAGAAAATTACAACCCTGTAGCTGTGTACCATGCAGTAAAAAAAAAAAAAAAAAAGAAGAAAAAAA
>WHYT01017295.1:53122-65228 GCA_009806455.1 Tetrax tetrax
AAAAAAAAAAAAAAAAAAAAGAGGATAAAACTGGTGTGTAAAAGATAGGATTTTACTACCCAACCATTTTCTCTCCTTTGTAGAGGAGCTGTGCCTGTGTTGATGGCCAAGACGCCCCTCCAAATATTAGTGAACGTTTTGAAGTGGAAGGCGTCTTCCTTCAGACTCTTGGTGACCTACCAGTGACGCTAAATTCACTGAAGCTCATGCCACAGGCACAAGAACTTTGTTTCAGAGTACGCTGATGCATTTTGAACCGTCGTCTTGCCCTTCACAAACGCAACGGTGATTACACTGAAAACCCTGGTCCTGGTGAAAGTGGAGAGTGAGCTGGGTAGTAGGGCGATTGTAGGCACTTGCCAACCTTGGTATAAAGGAGTCATTGACAAACCTGTTCTTGACTCCAGGGATTTGTGGATAAGTCATGTCACAAAATTAGAGGTAGACTTTGAAAGAGATTCTGTCATTTCTTGTTGAATAACTACTTTCAGTTGATCGTGACTGACTTTGTGGGAGAGTTATGGAAGGATTTTGGGGTGGTGAGAGAGACTTTTTGGTGAAGCACTAATAGTACCTTGAGAAGAGCACCGTGTCAGCCACACTGTGTCAGAAGAAGAATTGTAGAATGCTTTTTTTGTGAAAACTTTTCGGGCTTACTTCACTGTCAGAGGGAAAATGCTGGGAAAATTGAAGTTGCTTCATGCATGGTGCTGTAGACTGTATCTGCAGGCCTGGAAGCAGCAGTGATTGAAGTACAGGACATTCCACTTCAACATAAGGAAACACTTTTTTTACTGTGAAGGTGTTTTAAACACTGGAGTATGTTGCACAGAGGGGTTGTGGTGTCCCTTTCCTTGAAGATATCCAAAACCCAACTGGACACAGTCTTGGGCAACCTGCTCTGGCTGTCCCTGCTTGGGCAAGGGTTGAACTGGATGATCTTCCAACCTCAGCTCTTCTCTAACTCTGTGGCTTGATATCACTTTACGTTTTCCAGGCTGTCAGAACGAGATGAAAAGTCAGCGATGACAAGTTTGGCTTTTGTATTTTGTTAATTTAGGGAAACGGGAGTTCTCCTTTGTAATCCTGTTCATGTACATCTCCTCCAGGTCATCGAAAACAGGCAGGGTCATGGAGCGGTGCAGGGAACTCAGCAGACAGTGCTGTCTTCTGACGTGCTTTGGCGTTTCGGGGGTCTGTGCGTTTCAGCGGGGCTGCGTAGAGCCTGGTTTGCTGCTCTTGTGTACTCAGTCGTTCAAAATTGTTTTATAATCACCGTGTAAAACCTTTGAAGTGGTGAAGACTACGTTGGCAAGACACAGTACAATTACTTTGTTATGCATCTTGTTATGTTGGCATATTTGTTTAATTAAATTCCTTGCTAATTAGAGCTGTATGTACTTGCGTTAATTATTATTTGCTTAACACAATCAGCAGTGTAATTCTTTCCAGAAAAGCCACACACTTACTAGTTAAATTAAATTACGGATTTGGTGTGCTTTCTGAAAGAATAGTTGCTCCATTTTTGTCAACTGATAGGTTGCATTCTTTAATGTGAGTGAAATTCAATTTAGTTTTAGTAAACTTAACATAATATATTATATATTTAATTGGTGATTAAGCAAAGAGAGGAAAAACTGGTTTGATTTGTACCTCAGCACAAAGACGTATATTTTTTCTTACTGCATTACAAAATTGGATGAGGCGGCTATTTATCACCCACCAAGACCTTTTTCCATCTGACAAAGAAAAAGTACATTTGTCTTGTTTGGTGTGAGGCTTTGGAAGGAAACTACTTTCTTATGCTAGAAAATGTAACCCAGTGGAACTTCTGACCTTTTACCAAGCCCTTAATTACTTTTTAAAACGTAGAGTGCTATAAATGTATTATACAGCGAGGGACTTATTTGTCTTGTAGTACTATGCCCATTAGCTCTAATTTTGATCAGTGAATTTATATTTAATCCTTAAAATTGAAAGGAAAATGATAACTTTAATATCTTGAATCATCTTCAATAAGGAAGCTAATAACCAAGTCTCTAATTGTTTCCGCGCCCAGATGACTGGATGCTACACAACACGGGTGGAGTTTGTGTGTGTACGTCCACCCACACCCATGTAGAATCACAGAATGGTTTGGGTTGGAAGGGACCTTCAAAGCCCACCCAGTCCAACCCCCCTGCCAGGAGCAGGGACATCTCCAACCGGATCATAGAATCGTAGAATCATAGAATCACATGGTTGGATGGGACCTATGAGATCATCTAGTCCAACCGTCTTCCCACTACCATTGCTGCCAGAGCTACTAAACCATATCTTGGAGCTCCTCATCAAGCCGCCTCTTGAACACTGCCAGGGACGGCGACTCCACCACCTCCCTGGGCAGGCCATTCCAGTGCCTGACCACTCTTTGGGAGAAAAAGTTTTTCCTCACGTCCAACCTAAACCTCCTCTGGTACAACTTGTGGCCATTACCTCGGGTCCTGCTTGTTTCCTGGGAGAAGAGGCCAAACCCCTGCTCATCACAACCTGCCTTCAGGAAGTTATAGAGAGCTATAAGGTCTCCCCTGAGCCTCCTCTTCTCCAGGCTGAACAGCCCCAGCTCTCTCAGCCTGTGTGTATTGTCTCTCTCTGTATCTGGCGAATTTGCTCCTCTGTCTTTATGGCATTGACTCTTGTAGGTTGTTCCTCATTTGAGCAGTGAGCTGCTATCAATACGGCAAAATGTGTTGAGTGTTGGGGGATCGCTGAAGCGCAGTAAATTAATGTGTTTAAGTTGAGAACCTCAGGAAAGCAGTAAGAAAGAAGCAGCTCAATAGACTAATGCAATAGGAGCAGATGGAAAAAATAATTCCTCTAAAGCACAATATAAACATGGCCAGGATTATGTAGCGCGATAGAGAGGATTTGTTCTAATCCAGAGGAGGGTTAGGAGTGTTGCTTTGCATCTTTCAAGACAAAATGTGCCGTAGAATGAGAACTTTATCAGTGAAGGAGCAGAATCTTAATAAGTGTGGTGAGCAGAGCCTACAAGGCTCTTCAATGTCTTCGTAATCACTGAAATGAAACTGGGCAGATAATTCAAACACTCCTGAGGTCTTCCTGCAGATTACAGGGGAGCCGTATCTGTTCTTCGTCACTATTCACTAATTATAATTAGTCATTTTTAACTATGCCGCAAAATCAAGAGAAATTTTTTTTTTTTTTCAACACGAGTGCGGAACTTGGCTCGTGGTTATGTCCCTCCAGTTGCAGAATTTTTAATCTTTCATTTAAATGCTGGCCTGCGACTGAGATGCTTTGGGAATAAAGTAGTAAAACCAGTAAGAATTGCAAAGTGTTTCCGTGCCATGTGCTTAAATGCTTTGCTGAACAGCGATACGTTTTTTCTAGACTTCTTAAAGTGCATCTCTTCTGTTAATGATCTCCATCGTTAATCTACTGGGAAATAAGCATTTTAAAGAAATGAGTGATTTACTCCTCCGTACAGAGTGAAGGGCACAAGTCCACTGTTCGGTATTGTAATTGAAAAATCATAGGGACAAAAAAATAGGGAAATTGAAGAATCACAGGAGAAAAAACATAGAAGTGGAAGAATCAATAGTAACATTAATGAGAACTGCTGGAAATGCCTCTTAATGGCTCTGGGCATCACTGTTTCGGAAATCATTTCCAATCGTGAAGCAGTACCGTTGCCTTCCGACACAAGGAGCAGCTTGTGAACACGCTTCCCCAAGACTGACTTGATTCATTGGAGGATTCTGCTTTATAGCAATGCATTTTCTCACACAGGTTGTGTGGAAAACATCAGATTGCCCAGTCAGCCTCTTTGCACCTGGAAAAACTAAATAAAGATGATAAAGACTTCTTTAGTGGGGATCTGCTAATGTTACCCTCATAATCTGGTCAAAATTTCTCATAACCATCACCAGCCTGTACACCAGTTGAGACTGAATTGCTGTCATAGACATCTCACCTACCCTTGGCCTTTCACAACGCTCCCAAGGGGATCCTAAGTTTCTTTCTTTCCCAAGTCAGGATAAAAAGCACAACTACCAGTGGGTGCTACACATGAGTAAAACTGGGATGAAGAACCAGATGTTCTAGTTTTAAGTCCTCCTTTCACTGAAGTTCATTGCAAAAACTCCATCGGCTTTGGTGGGACCGTGGCTCTTGTGGGGGGTCTTTGATTTCCACTGAGGAGAGTTCAGCTCCAGTGGCTTGTACGTAGCAAAGGAGTGGAAATGTTTTAGACTCAGAGATTTCTTGTAATACAAGAACAGCAGACAAGACAGAGGAATAAAGTGAAATATATGAGTGAAAATAAAGAAATAAATGAGTCAAATATAAAGTGAAATATGAGTGAGACAACCCGAGTCAGGCTTCATGAAGTGGAAGCACAGAGATATGTTTCCTTTCAGAGAACAGAAACTAAAAAGGCAGATAAAAGTCATGTTTGTTATCTGCTAGTTTCCAGAAATTAAAAAAATCCCAAGGAGACTGTAAATTCGTTACCTGTTCTTGGGACTAAACCTCCTGCTTATATTTTCAAAGCCTAAAACCTTCTTCCAGAAATAGCATTTTTTGTAAATGTCTCTTTCCTTTTCACACTTTGTCTAAATATTACTTTCCTTCCTTTCATTGACATGGCGTAAACAAACAGTTTATCGTGGAAAGAACTCAGATTTTAAAGAGAGGTTAATTAACATGAAGGCTTTAGGCATGCTCCCCAACGTAAAGCACTTGTAGTGCCTTTGTTTGCTGTGCTCTTGGCCCTGTTTTACATAGAGAGCTCTAAATTAGTGTTTTGCCTACCAGCATCTCCATCGTTGATCTGCTTGAACCGAGGACACTGACTTTTTGGGTTGGTGCCGTAACGACAAGACCTTTCTCGCCCGTCTTCTTCAGCAAGCTGAAGGAAATGGCAGTGTGTTTATATCACAGCTCTGGAAGCTGTAAAATACCTCTGGGCTTCTCCTTCGAGAACAGAGAGTTTGCAAGGATTTTTTGCAAGACCGGGATGCGAAAGGATGGTGTCTGTCGTAACGCCGTTTGGAGACAGTGCTGAACTTGAGAGATGGCTCATAGGGTGGATCTAGGAAGTCAAGCTCTTGAGTATCAGCCCTTGGGGCACTATAGCCACTTCTTGTATCGAGCCTTAACTACGGCAAGGTACTATATTTACAAACACCAAACAGAGATGTGGAGCAAGGGATCTTCATGCTTTAATAATTAATGGACTATTTTTCATAGACTGGATCTTCCTTTCCGCCTGGAGGCTGCGTCTGAATTTCATTCCGTTTCTGAAATTGGGCTGCGAACACCTGAGGAGCACGGCTGTTCTAAGGCACGTCACACCATCCTGTGGATCGGGGGAAGCGTTGAACATTCCTGTGAAGAAAGCTTGTTTGACTTACCAGAAGGCAAAGGCTCCATATTTTTCTTGAGGGAAAGGGCGCGATGATCCAATAGCTGGTTTGTTGGGTTCGTTATCCTTTTTTGTCTCAGGTGATGCGTGTTATGGCCGCTTAAGGAGTTAGAGAAAATCCAGTTATTTGAGGCAGCGATCACACAGACCCTTTAAATTACAACAGTAAGACTTTAGTACTAGGAGCTAGTTTCTCCGCACTTTTTTTTTTTTTTGCATTATCATAATGTCCTCTAATGACACTGTTCTCACTGCTCAACTTTTACCTCTGGGAAAGAGAAAGAAAGCTAAATTGAGAAATACTCATGGATTGTGGGTTTTGGAGCATCTCGTTCCAAATTTGGACTACCCTCAAAGTAAAGGTCATTTCCTAGCCTTTTAGGTATTGTTACTGGGAATAATTAGCTTTTTGTTTTCTTCTGATGGCCGTGATCTGTAACTGGAAAAGGAATGCCTACACTGTAAAGCCTTCAGGGAAAACAGGTGGTTTTGGTAAAAAATTAAGTAGATAAAATACAATTCCAGAAGATGTCATTTGTCTGGGTTTCTGGGAGTAATATCCCATGCACTCCAGAAGCACCTCTGTTTCTCCAGGCAGGTTGTACTGTTAACGCTAAGGTGGACTCCAGTATCCAAATATACTTCCCAGTTGAATCAAGAAATGCCGCTTGTAAATATGTTTATGGAAAAAAAGAGCTTCCGAGTGAAGTCTGGCTGCTCTTAAAGCATGAGATTTCATTAGGTCGCTTACTCCGGTGTTGTATGACTAGCATCATTGCGTTCTTGGCGTTTTCTCCAAAATTGGGTAGGGATAGCAGGTTGCTCACATCCACAACAGTCCACAACAAACTGCTTGTATCAAGTTGTGCTAAAGAGGGGACTAAAATCCCCTTAGCTGGCCTGTTTCCCTTCCCTCTTACCCCACTAAACTCATGCCTGACTCCACGCTGACTGTCGTTGCCTTACGTTGCGTAACTTTGTGCAGCAAAGAGGTAGATGTCACCAGGAATTTAACAAAGAGGTTTCCATCCAGCTCCTCCACCCTGCTTCCTCACGCACGTAATGCTTTAAGAAATGGAGATGGATTAATTTACCCTTGCTCTAATTAATAAAAAAAAAAAAGAGAACTAAGGTCTGACTGTGCAGCACACTGCAGAAAAAACTAAACCCCACAAGTAATTGTCGCGGTTGTTTAGATATAATTGTTTCATTAGTCATCTAATAGTTCTGCAGACAGCTTCCACTTTCATGTCATGTTTGTGTCCTAATCCTTCTCTTTAGGGCTGACTACGGGAAGGAGGGAGAAAAGGAACGGTTTTAATCCATCATTTTTTCCAAATACTGAGTACCAAAGAGGGAGGAGGGTTTAGGAATGGGAAGTAGGGAATGTTTAATAAGACAACAAAATTCATTGACTAGCTTGTTTCAAGGGGATTTTAAATATTCTGGAGCTAAATTAGACAGCAGATCCAGCACAGGCCCCGGGCTTTGACATGTGTTTCATAATGACAGTTAATTAGATGCTGTCTGCAGCAATCATAGGCTGTCGTTCCTAATACACATCGAGTAACGTGAAGGACAGAAGAACTTCCTCCCCCCTCCTTGCCCTAATTGAAATCGGTTGCCAGAATTAACTATGAGTAGATGAGGTGGTAGTTTGACAGTTAACGTAGCCTTTCCGCGCGTGCCGTGAAACAGGAGCGTAACTCCCGTGCTCTACGCCTCGTGTATGTGTGTGGGCGCTGCAGCGAAGTCAAAGGGATGGGATTTCTTGGTACTACAGAGGAACATTTCCCAATTCCTCCCATCTCCAGCCTTTCGCAAAGATTATTTGTCAGGAGCTTTATAATATTCAGGAGATGTCTAATCCTGCAGGTCTTCTCCAGTAGTGCTCCTCTCCTCCTCCACCATTTGGTAGTCATTATCTTAGAAGATGTGGGTCATGCTCTTAGAAGGAGATAACTCAGTTGTCGCTCATGCAAGCTTTTATATAATTCAGAAAATCCTGATTCCCAGCAATTTCTGGTGCTCACTGTGATGCTTCAGGAGAATTGGCTTCAGAGTAACTGTAATGTAAAACCAAGTTCTCTTCTCACCTCTTTCTCTCTGCGTTCGTCTCTCCAATCTTTCTGCTCGTGCACGTGTCCTTCGATTCCCGCTGTGCAGAGTGAGGGTGTTAGTTTCCGTAGACCACAGAGTGGTTTGAGGATAAATATTGTGGATATTTAGATACAGTTAGGACTCACAGGTAACGAACAGAAACCAACGAAGTGATTTGGCAGGATTCATGGAGGTAGCTAAGTGTAGTTCTCCTTTTACTGATGGAGAACCAGATGCAAATCAGTTGGAACACTGGAAGAGAAGTATTTGCATCTGAGTTAAAGCTGCACGTCGCTGGGATTGTACGTGGACAGTTGGGCCACATTATGGTTTCGGAGCTGATATTCCCACGTAGCACAACATTTTGGACAAACCTCATTAGTGCAAAGCCAGTAGATATCAGTATTCGGGAGCTACGAGCCATCCATATTGGCATTCATCATCTTAGAAAGCATCTTAATAATTTTACTAACATCAAGTGTCCATCCTCTTTGCCTGCCATGTGTCTCTGGCCTTTGCCAGTAGAGCTGGAGGCACCATGTGCCACCGTGTGATTTTGGAAGCCGTGTTGCTGAGCCACTCTTCTGCCTGTCAGCTGGGTAGGCGAGACCAAGGACCGCTGTACCAGAATAGCTTGAGCAAAAGCATCTCGGAGTCTGAAGGTCGTCATTGTGGTTCTGCATTGGTCCCCTAATTATTGATGTGTTGGCCCATTGCTCAGCTACCCACTGTATTTGGAAGTCCTGGCATTAAAATGAAGTCTGTTAGTGAAAGGCCGTCGTTTACAAGGCTGCTTTGGGTTTAGGTTATGCATATTTTCTTCCTCCTTGTCTTACTTGAGCTGAGGGCTGCAAGTTCTTTGTCTGGTTTGTATGCTAACATTGATAATATATCTTCAGTTGACATTTGGAAGGCACCAGCATGGCCTTCAGATGGTTCTTTCAGTGGAGCTCATAGTGACTCTTCTCTTTCAGTTGCTTTACACAGCATAAGTGGAGGAATCCTAGAGCGAAGACGTGTGTCTTTTCTTGGTTTATTTGGGTTTGTTTCTTTTTTTGCAATCATTACTGAATAAAACCTTTTCCAGTAAAGCCAGTTACACAATTGGGTTTTTTTCCAGGTGAAAGCAGTCCTCTCTGCTGTCCTATCTGACTTTCCGCTTGTGAAGGTCACGACAGACACTTGACTTTATTACCACAGTACCTAGACCTTACCACTTGCTGTTGTGATTCACCAGTGACGTGGAAATCGTATCTGGATCTGTAAGATGGTGAACTGGAAGGTCTCTGGCCAGGAATCTTAGGGTGGGATCATTCACCTCGGTGGAGTTTTGAACTTGAGACGCTCTCTTGAAAACCAGAACTGTTGTCAGATGTCATTCTAATCCAGAAAATTTGGAATTGTGGCTGCAAAGCTGTGATGTTGACAAAGCTTGTGTCTTTTTGCATCATCCAAAAAAACCCCACCTTTCGCTGTAATTGCTTCCCTAATCCCTTATTAGCCTGTGATATGGTTCCTGTCATGTCAGACTTTTTAAAATTTAATTTAAATAAAATGCTAACAGTATTTTGCTTCTAATTTATCTCCATCTTGGCTACTTCAGAGACTTATAAGCAGATTGTTATGGCATTAATTATGATTTCACGGTCAGGCCCTGTTCCTCAATAGGAGCGATACAATTTTGCCCCCGCTGTGTCTTCAAACAAGGAATCTACAAACAGCCCTGTGATGTCTCCCACTGCTTTAGAAGATTTGGTATAATGGAGGGATGATAAAGCAATCAAACAAATCCTATTTACGCATCCCTGAGAGTATAATTCGTGCATCGGTGAGCACTGTCAATGAAAAATTACCTTTGGAGTTTAAATTTCCATTCCAAAGTTGCGTTATAATTTTGGTTTTGTAGGCTACAGGCTTTTGCAAGACTGTTGAATGTGTGTCCAGTTGCCATTTTTACTGTACCAGCAAAAAGCTTAAATACAAAATATTTAATTTCCCTGTCTATAAATTGATATTTTTAGTAGTTTACTCAATGCTGCTGACTTTTTACGTTTTCTCTGTGGTTCCTCGATAGCTCAAACTCACAATCCTGTGTTTGTGGGGGGTTTGCTTAAATCTGAATAACGAAAACAGCAGCTGGAAATTGATTTTCTGGGGACTGTTCAACATCCCCTCATCCTTGTGTAGTCTTTCATCTCCATCCACTTGGGACTTTATTTGAAAAAACGTGTGAAATCATGCAAGAAATTTTAGCCCTATTTTTTTGCTTTCAAGAACTGACGTGAAAACGAGTGCTGTTCTGTGCACATCAGGAGTTGTCTGTTGTCCGGCCTCGTGTGGAAGTGTGCCTAGATTTCACTTCCAAAATCAAAGGGAGTTTCTAGCCTAGCGACCTGGGGGTCTGCACAGTGAGGATGTCGTTCTTGTCCGTCCTCTGGCATGAGGTTCCCACCGGATGCATTGTCATTGGAGGAATTTTCTCATTACCTAGCTTTGAAGCTGCAATTTCTTGCAGGAGGCGTGCAGCGTACTTGAGGTAAGTGTGTTCAGTCACAAGTGTAGACTCCAAAAGATAAAAGTTTGGGAGAAGGATGAGGGCTCAGGCATTTCTAAGGAACTAAGACTTCCAGTGACGGTACCTTGCTGTTGAGGTGCCCATTATTGGACAAGTGCGGTGTTATAAGGGGAGGTCCTGGGTCTTCCGTGCTTCTGTCTTTGCTTTTTTTCTTATTTTGGACAATGCTTAGCATCTGTGCTGCGTAAGATCATTCTCTGGGTTTCATCCATTTGATAGTTTTCCTAATAGTCATTAATTCAAGACATTTTGGAAAGCAGGTAACTGCTAGCCACGTTTTACAAGTAGGGAAACCCACTCAACGATACCTTCAAGTCATGTCATCCCGCAGCAGAGATCAGGAATAGATTCAACAATTTTAGTTTTTCCTTCCGCTTTGTTGAGTGTTTGATGGTTTGATCTTCATAAAAGTCTTGAGCTGTGGAAGAAACTTTGGGAAGCAGATGTATTCTCTGTAGAAGTTCAAGAGGACTTTGCTCAGCCGAGCGTGGCAAAGGTTTATCTATTTTTATGTTCTGAAGTTCATGTTGAATTTGTCCATAGAAACTATGTCCTATCTAAGCATCTTCCGTAACAGATGGAACGCTGATCTGTGTGGTTGGTTGATACCCTTGATCGTAGTGAAGCAGCTTAAACACCGCTGCCGGGGTTTGTTCAAGATGGTCTTCTCTGTTGCGGTAATCAGAAAAAATGATGATCTGATGGTTAAACTAAACCGCGTCACACAGTTACGAAGTTTTGTGGGGAGTGGTTGTGGAACAAAGGAAGGAAATACTTACGGGAATAGTACAGTTATTTTAATGCCACTTTTTAAATACAAGATCTTCCTTAAATGTCAAGCAGTAATAGGTTGTGTATGTGCACTGAGACATCTTAAATAGTTGTAGAACAGCTGCTTTCAGAAGTGGGATAATACAGAACAAGAAAATTGCACACAGATGGACCCATCACTGGAGTCAGTAGCAAGAGAACAGCTTCCCAAGCAATAACCAGTTTTTTCCTTTATTGAAATGAAATTTATTGGTATTTAGCTAGGTTTTGTTATTTTGTTGTTGCCCTGTGTTTTATGTTTTGATGAGAGCTGAAAATAGGAGGCAACATAGTATAGAATCATAGCAATCACAGGTTACTTAGGGTGGGAAGGGACCTTTAAAGGCCATCCAGTCCAACCCCCCTGCAAGGAGCAGGGACATCTCCAACCAGATCAGGTTGCTCAGAGCCCCGGCCAACCTGGCCTGGAATGTTTCCAGGGATGGGGCATCCACCGCCTCTCTGGGCAACTTGTCCCTCATTGTAAAAAATTTCTTCCTTATATCCAGTCTGCGTCTACCTCCCTCTATCTTAAAAAAGTTACCGCTTGTCCTGTTGCTACAGGCCCTGCTGAAGAGTCTCTCCCCATCTTTCCTGCAGCCCCCTTTGGGCACTGGGAGCCTCTCTCGGGTCTCCCCGGAGCCTCCTCTTCTCCAGGCTGAACAGCCCCAGCTCTCCCAGCCTGGCCTCACAGCAGAGCTGCTTCAGCCCTCTGATCATCTTTGTGGCCTCCTCTGGACCCTCTCCAACTGGTCCATGTCCTTCTGATGTTGGGGGCTCCCGAGTTGGATGCAGTACTGCAGGTGGGGTCTCACCAGAGCAGAGTAGAGGGGGAAAATCACCTCCCTCGACCTGCTGGCCACGCAGCTCTTGATGCAGCCCAGGATGTGTTTCGCTTTCTGGGCTGCAAGTGCATGTTGAGCTTCTTGTCCACCAGCACCCTCAAGTCATTCTCCTTAGGGCTGCTCTCAATCCATTCTCTGCCCAGCCTGGATTTGTGCTTGGGATTGTCCAAACCCATGTGCAGGACCTTCATTTGGCCTTGTTTAACTTCATGAGGTTGGCACGGGCCCACCTCTCCAGCCTGTCCAGGTCCCTCTGGATGACATCCCTCCCCTCCAGAGTGTCAACGGCACCACACAGCTGGGTGCTGTCGGTGAGCTTGCTGAGGGTGCACTCCATCCCACTGTTCA
>WHYT01017295.1:89505-124287 GCA_009806455.1 Tetrax tetrax
TTTTCCCCAAGTCAAATCTGTTTTGCCCATAACAGTAACTTGAATGATGTCTCCCCATTCTTATCTCAAACCTCAAGCTTTTTGTTTTATTATCTCTCCCCCCATTCCCTCAGGCAGTGGGGAGAGTGAGCGAGAGACTGCATATCTTGGTCCCAAGCAGGGCTAAACCGTGACACGGGGTAACGATATCTTATTTCCTACTCTAAAATGGAAGTGGTCTAGACATGTGAAGAGAGCGGGGTTGTCTATTGAGCTGCCTTTCCCAAATACTGGCAAGGACACAGGGCTGTGGGATGTGACCATCCTACATCTGGTGGTTGAACTGGGCCTACTGGCCGTTTCTCCACAGAGCCAGTTATTCCACTGTTTGCCGTCTGATTGGGAAAAGCAGAGGAGCAGAGAGGTGTAGCAAAGCTCATCTGATAGTGTCTGCTGTTGTAAGCCTCCACAAGCTGCCACACCAAATTCACGGGCTGTGAAACCGCTGGCTGGTTAGAGTTGTTCCTCGCTGCCGCCTGCTCCAAAGCCATCCTTGCGTTCATATTACAAATCGTTATAATGCAATCGAATAAAAAACAGTTTGCATAAAGATGGTGCCCATTTATAAAGCTGTCACCGCAGCTACTCTATTAATAGAGCCATTTTAAAGATTTATCGTCAGCATATGTTACTTTTCGCAGGGGCCAGATTGAGAGCGGTGGGGTTTGAGCACGAAGAATGTGCTGCCAGATCAGATTTAAAAATAATAGGAGTAATCAGTTAATTTTTACAAAGCTGTTGTGCTCAGGAGAGAATGTGAAGTCGAGGGGGGGTATCATTGCATTTCAGCGGTGGTCAACAAACTGAATGTGCTGTGACATTACAGGAAATAGGATTTAATAATACAAAAAGCTAAAGTTAGTGAACTTCGTATTTCAGATCACTTTGGGTAGTAGGATGACATCATACGACGGCTCTGTTAACAGCTTTATCGATGTGTGATGCTGAAGTGGTTTATAGGCATTTAATGAAACCCCACAATGTTTGCGTGCGATAGGCAGGAATTCGTTTAGCATGGCCTGTCGAGATTGTTTAAAATCCTGGTGCTTTTTAAGCAAGGCTGCGTGCATTTTCTCCCTTGCACTGTACTGAACACATCAGTAGTAGTGAAATTGTGTTACCTGCTGTGGTTTTGTGGGACGTAAAGCATTGTCCTTTCTTTTATAGGAAGTTAGGACCAGAAGTGGTGGGATCTTGCGGATTTGACTTTGTCGTATGGTCAGAGCTGGGCAGAAAGTGCCTCCGAGCATACATGTGCCCTGGGTTCACATGAAATAAATTGTGCAAGTTCTAGAGAGAGAGATTGATTGACCATGGTTAGTACATTTATCTTCTGGCTTCTGCAGGATTGGATTTAAATTAGAAGTGGATCGACAGTGGGTAATTTAGTTCAGTGGTCATTTTGGATTATCATCTCCATCATGAAGCAATCTTGTAACTTTGAGGCAACCGGCAGGCTTTGCTCAACGTCAGTCTAGTTTTGGGCGAGAAGTTTATGATTTTAGGGACTAGGGTGGAGAGATTTGGTGATGCAGCTTCAGAAGAGCAAAGGGATGGCCAGTTATAGAAGCAGTGTTTGCTCCGTTTGGTATAAACTCAAATCACAGAAAATAATTTATGGGTTTTTCAGTGACAAACGATAAAGCAGTAGCTCATCAAATGTGTGTTTCAGGCTGAAGATGAAGCGCGTTGCCGAGGCTGCTGAGCTGCACGTCACTGCTTTGCTGTCCCCATTCGCTGGAGGTGCAGCATTACATTTTCCTCTTACCAGGATGTGCACACTTGGGATTTGTTGCGATCTTAATGATCCCCTACCCTTCTGCAGTTTTAAGGATCTCTTGCTTTCCAAACATTCATTGCTCGTTGCAGTAATGGGGAAACTGAGGCTCTTTATACCCAAACAACCCCCCAAAATTCCTCAATAAATTAGGAAGAGGCAAAAACATTTGACCACAGGTTTCCTGCTTCCAGTTTCGCATTTTGAAGAACCTGTACTCACTCAAAAGGATTAAAAGAAAGTTCATGGCATGTGGGACATAAAGCTACTTTATATTTGTTCTCAAAATGAACTCAGAGGTCTCGTAGTGTAATTAGGAGTCTGTAGGGAGTGAGCAGAATGAAAGTGGAGGTCAGCTCTCAGGAGCACACGTGTAGGTTGGGCTGATAGGGAACGGAATTACACGCTGGTGTGTACAGCTACGCGTGTGCACACCCGCGCGCAGCTCTCCGCAGCTTCGCAGAGGGGAGCAAACAGAACCTGCTGCTCGCTGGTGGCATCTGAAGAGGTTTTTGTCTTGGTGCTGTGGGGTGAAAATCCATCTCTTAACAAGTCTGCTGCAGAGGATCTTTAGGATCTGATTTTTCATATTCAGGTGTATGTCTTGTAGGATAAATAAATATCTCCAAAGCCCAGATCCCTCCAGTAGTTTTATGAGCTGGGGTTCAGAAGGAAGTGAAGAGGCTGAACAGCAGCTGCATTTGTGCTGTAGGAAACAGGCAAGTGTTGTGGGTTAGCCCTGGTCACCACGCAGTTGCTCGCTCTGCCTCTTCCTTCCCAGCAGGATGGAGGAGAGAATCGGGAAGAAAGGAAAGCTCGTGGGTCGAGATGAAGACAGTTCCTAGAATAGCAAAGGAAAATTGCAATAATAACAAAATAGAGGGATACTAACATACGCAAAATGAACAATGCACAATTTCTCACCACTCGACGTGCCAATGACCAACACAGCCCGTCCCAGGCCGTGATCATGGACACAAAACTGAGCAGCAACCAAAGTTGAGAGAGAGAGAGGTGCCCCTCCAGCCAACACCTGCTTCTCTCCTGAGCGTGACGTTTATGGCATGGAAGACTCTCTGTGCCCACTCTGGGTCGACTGTTCTGGTTATATCCCTCCCAGCTTCCTGCACCCGCACGTTGGTGAAACCTGGGAAGGTGGACAGTGGCCTTGGTCTCTTTAGCAGCAGCTCATTACAGCAGTGTGTTTATCAGCGTCCTTCACATACCAAATCCCTTCTGAAATCCACTACACCTTAACTACTGAGAGAAAATTAGCTCCATCCCAGCCCAAACCAGGACAGCAGGTCTTCTCTGTACTCGGTGTTTTTTAGTAAACATTGCCTTCTCATGCTTGGTAAATACTTCTGATGCTTAAAATGCACTTTTTGAGGTGTGTTTTAGATTGGTGCTTAGAATCACGTCAGAGTACAGCCGTGTCCCAGCCATGTTTTCACCCATAGTTAGGATTCTTACTTGCTGTTTATTGTGAACAATCAAAATGTCAAGCAGTCATTCTGCCTCTGTAACAAAAAACAATGCAGAGCGAAGCAAGCTAGAGCAGTGTTACTGATCACTTTTTAAGCCTCATCGCAGAGAGGCAGCATGGGTGGAAAGTGGCGTGGAAAGCGGATCAAGGACCTTCAGCATCAGGACAGGGTGAGGTGAGGAGAGGACTGACAGCGAATCCCATGTCTGGGTGTACATTTGCAACAACCGAGTGACGATGACTTAGTGCCTACCAGCCACGTATTCCTGACCCTTTCTGGGTGCCAAGTAAGCCACGGTTCACATTTTACCTCCAGGTCACAACCAGAGCAAGGACACGTCCAGTCACTTACCGTGGCTCGGCTGGTAAGCTATACCTCACCTGGGAGGTCATCCCTCCACACCACATAGAGATGCCACCTTGGTCTAAAGTCAACCAGTTGCATCATGTGCAAAGCTCCTTGGGAGGGCGGTAAATCCCCAAAACCTCCACCAGCGACTGCTGCTGCAGCTCCAGCTTCTCTTGCTTTCCCTGCAGCACTCGTGATTCGTATTTTAGATGCATCCTCATTAACAGAACGAGCAGATGTGATTCACTCTTGAGTTACTCTTCTTTTGCCTGCCTTCAAAGAGAAGCAGCTGTACCACATCTGCTCGCAGAGGGAGCTGCTTCTGGGTCTTCCAGACATGTAAATGCTGTATGTAGATTTGTGGTGCTGGTAATTGCGCTATTTCATCCGCAGAAAGGGAAACGACATCTTTACAAGTACGATGTCTAGAGACAGAAGAGGAATAAAGTTGGATTTTTGCTGCTGTGAGTTCACTGGCCAATGGATTGGTTTTTAATTCTGCAGACCAGTGCCTTTACAAATTTACAACTAGGCTCGAAACCTACCCGGTTTTTATTTCTTAAGTAACGTAGCCCTGTTCCAGTGGTCTGTACAGTATATTTTCCCGTATTTTGCCCAGGGCTGTGATGCTGATACACGTTTCATAGCCTTCATTTCACAGTAGCGACTCCAAGTTACAGCGTTTTGTTCCTTTTGAAACTCAATTTCTCCGAAAGGGTCGCAAAACTCTGGGCTGCTTCTTGCTCAGATTTACCACTTTTAGAAAAATCACGTCTGGCTATTAACTGAGATTTGGTAGCACATAGAAATGCAGCCGCTTCCTCCAGCTCACTCACGCCCTTGCAAGAGGTGAGACGATAGAGACTGCGAGATGCCAGCCTCAGTCCGACTGCCGCACCAGAAACCTTCCCTCGCGTGGGCTCTTGCTGATGTTTGTGATGCGTGAATTACCTTGTGCGGGCGTCGTCAGGAAATCATTCCTGCTGCAGATAAGGTTTGCCTCTGACAAGAGGAAAATGGAAAGCGAGAAAGAGGCTTTGGGGTGGTGCACCCACGTCACCTCTACTCAGCTGGGTCGGAGCAGAGAGATGCTTTCATTCATGTCCATGCTGGTGGCCAGCAGGTCAAAGGAGGTGATTCTGCCCCTCTACTCTGCCCTGATGACACCCCACCTGGAGTACTGTGTCCAGTTCTGGAGCCCCCAACATCAGAAGGACATGGACCAGTTGGAGAGAGTTCAGAGGAGGCCACAAAGATGATCAGAGGGCTGGAGCACCTCTCCTGTGAGGCCAGGCTGAGAGAGTTGGGGCTGTTCAGCCTGGAGAAGAGGAGGCTCCGGGGAGACCTGATAGCGGTCTTCCAGTACCTCAGGGGGGCTGCAGGAAGGGTGGGGACAGGCTGTTCAGCAGGGCCTGGTGTGACAGGACAAGGGGTAATGGTTTCAAAATAGAGGGAGGTAGATGATTAGATATTAGGAAGAAATTTTTTACAGTGAGGGTGGTGGAGCACTGGCCCAGGTTTCCCAGAGTGGATGGTGGATGCCCCATCCCTGGAAACATTCCAGGCCAGGTTGGCCGGGGCTCTGAGCAACCTGATGTGGTTGGAGATGTCCCTGCTCCTTGCAGGGGGGTTGGACTGGGTGGGCTTTGATGGTCCCTTCCAACCCAAACCTTTCTGTCATTCTATGCTGGGTGTTAATGAAGATGTTCAGGTACAACAGCAACTCCAAAAGCAAATAAAAGCTGGTTTGAGGCCATGAGGAAGGGAATGGAAGTGTGAGGTGCTGTTGGAAGGGTTGTAATTAGCGCATTAAAATTTGCCTCTAAGGTCCAACCTCCTCAGTGCAAATCCACTGTGGTTCTGCTGATGGCTTCTCATGGTTCTGGCTCAGTGAGAGGTGTCTGAACTGTAGGGTACAAGATATGCATTTATAATTTCTATTCATTATGAAGCTTTAGATCTGATTAGTTCTGACTCTGCATCTTGTGCAAATACTCGCCAATATTTCCTTCCGGAGACATCAGAAGAAATTCCACCTGATCTGTCCTGGGGTACTTGCACTGTCAGGAAGTTGTGTTCCTAGGTGATAGGTGGGCACTAAATAAGCAATATTTATAGCCAAGATTATAGCTAATTTTTTTTTTTTTCTGAGTGTGTGTGGTCTTTGTAGCACCTCGGAGGCAATGTAATACTTACTTTTATATTACACCTGCATGGGCAGGAGGTTTTTCTTACCTCAGTCTCCTAGATGAGCAGTTAGAACACAGAAATAATTTCCTTAAAGCTTGTATTTTTTAGCTATCGTTAAAAACAGATGTTCTGGGCTCTTTAATATTCCAGCACTACAGCGGTCAGCTCTGTGGGGACGTTCTCAGAGGCCTTTACGCTGACCATTTGCCCAGAAGAACCCATCCAAGTCAGCTTGGAGTTGCGGTCACCAATCTGCCTGGCACTGCCAGTAACTTGTGTTAGGCCGAAACCGAAATATCTTAATGAAAAATGCCCCAAACTTGGTGTTTTCTGTTAACAGCAGTCATTTTCCATTGTCGTTATCTTCCTGGGTGTTTTCTGTGCTATATAATGTGGCAAAATAGCAGAAAATTAAAGCTTTTTGTCTGATATTTCCTGGGGTTTTTTTGTTTTGCCAAGATTTTAAATGCACTTAGTTTAGCTAAATCTCCACTGAGTGTCCCAGAGCTGTTTACACTTTTTAATGATCATTATAATTGTAAATACATTTTGAGTCACCTAGAGAAGAGCTTAAACTTTTATACCTGCTGTTGTGCCCTGCGTACAGCTCCCTTTGGACTTAACGTCGTACGGAAACAATTCTGTTGTCTTGCACATAGCCACAATATTTATCGGCAGTGCGCTCCTCAGTGAAATATCAGTCCTGATAATGTAACCAAAATAATTCTCTGTAGACAAGTTTTTATGCAAAATTATGTGCTTTCTTTTACTTTAGTACCTATTTGATTGGTCTTCAGTTACAAACGATCTTTGGTCTGTGCCAGGCAGTGATTTTTAATTTAAATTTTTTCATGATGAAGGTGGTGGAACACTGCCACGGGTTGCCCAGAGGTGGTGGGTGCCCCATCCCTGGAAACATTCCAGGCCAGGTTGGCTGAGGCTCTGAGCAACCTGATGTGGTTGGAGATGTCCCTGCTCCTGGCAGGGGGGTTGGACTGGGTGGCCTTTGAAGGTCCCTTCCCACCCAAACCTTTCTGTGATTCTGTTGTAATCTGTGCGTGTGTAATGGTCAGTACGTTTGGACACGGGAGCATCAGTAGATCTCACTGGCAGAGAAGAGAGGAGACAGAGGACGGGCTAGACTGCAGGATGGATGAGAAGTAGCTTTTATTCCAACTAGATCGTTATGTGAGCTGAATATACTGAAATAATTGCTCAAGAGGTGTGGTACCAGTTTGGTCGTGTATGGTTGTTGAAATCGCCTCTTTGCCTGGCAGTGTTATCAGAAGGGTGGTAAATTAGGAATCAGAGCTGTACCTTGTTCGTTATCAAAGAGCTTGGCAGGAGAACATCATCTTTGACTGTCCCTTCTGTTGACCCTCTCCCAGAACGCACACTGTCGGGCTGGCCGGGATTTCTGGACGGGGAATGGACAACTTGGGATCTTCCAGGTGTCTTTCTCATTTGAATGCATCAGCAGACCTTCCAGAACCTGTAGGCTTGGCTATTTTATCTCTAATTGCATGGAATCTGGGCAGCTGCTTTCAGATTTGCCGTTCTGTCAGTAACCAGTATCCAGTTCAAAGGATTTCTGATGTTTCTTTGCTTCGTGGAAGCTCACCAAAAGGTTCATTCCAGGTGCTTGGATGCTTTATGACTACGACAGAGGGAAAAGAACGGTTTAGGATCATGCAGAAACGAAACGTGCTGAAATGTAAATTTGGCCTGAATGTCTGTAAAAATTTTCTTAATAAGGGTTCGGAATTTTTTTTTTTTTTGCTGTCATTCATTTATTTGAGGAGAAAATTTCAGATAATATTATCATCATCATTAAGAAAAGGAACGGTTGAAGTTATGCACTTTCAATGACATGTCTTCAGTTATCTTTTAATGATAACAAGAAGACAGAAGAAAGCCTTGGGAAGGTGAGAGTGGTAGGTTTCTAAATCAATCCATATAGCTTTTTTAGGTTTTATGGTTTTTATTACACGCTTTCAGCCTAGGTAAGACAGTCCTCTTAGCCAATTAAGTTGTGAGTTAGAATGAATTAAATTTTCTGAAATGGTTTGCCTTTTGTTTTTTTTAAATTCCAAATGACTGTCATTTACAAAAAGATACTTCATTTTACTGAAAGTGCTTTTCTGTCTGAGGGGAATGCTTAATTGCAGCCGCAAATCACCTCAAATGCTTTCATAGGAGGATAAAACAAGTTTAAAACCGTGCATCATTTTGAAAATGCAGGTTCTGAATTCAGGATAAGATGCACGCTTCTGTATTTTTTTTCCCGTCTGCTCTCTTCAAGAACTCCATCCTGGCCAGACATCTTATAAAAGTGCCTTTCCGAGCAGTGACATCCCTGCGAGCTTTTGTAGGATTTGAGGCGATCCCCAGCGCTATCTGCAGTGACCGTTACCCAAAATCTGGTGACACACCTCGCTCTGCATTTTTTTATTCCGAGAAAGCATTTTTGCATTTTGACATATACAGTGGTTATTTTAAATAAGCGTAATTGCTCAGCGGTCGGGGAATTTTCCGTCCTGAACGTGCCACGTGGCTCATTCTCTCGCCTTGAGAGAATACGCCCCGCAGCGTGTTCACCTTTATGTGTTTCCCTTCAGTTTTTGTGTGCCAGCGAGAGATGATTTTCAGTGCGGTTGTTGGTACTGTTTCGGAAACCCTGCTAAATTACGACTGAATGGTTCTTTTTTGAGTAGAATAAATGGAGCGAATGGAAAGTGAATCGAAGCGGTTCCTCCTGGGCTTGCTTTTTGGCTCCTTTATACAGGGCTATATCTCAAATTTCACTCTTTGGAGAGTAAAAATAAAATATTAGGGTATAAAAAGGCTCAGTGACACAGCCTTTCACCATCACAATGCTTTTTTTTTTTATTTTTTTTTTAAATTTGGATTTACACGCGTGCAAGTATGTCCAAAACCTGCTTAAAGAATCATATCCAGACCTTCCCTGATGCTTTGCTTTATTCAAATACCCACAAAATTTTAATCCACTTGGATTTTTACGCGTTTTATATAAGTGTGTCGTTGACCAAAATGTGATTTCTTATCATGTCTGCCAATTCACACACAGACATAAAGGTTGATCTCTGGAATAGCCATGGGTCAAATTGCTTTTTTGACATCTTAATAGTTACATGGATAGCTTGTAGGAGTAAAATGGGAACATTTGGGGGAACTGCTCTAAGAATATAATTTTTTTAGATGCTGTTAAACACTTTTTTTCTTTGTAAAGACTGAATGATGTTTGAATAAGTTAACTGGCAGTATTTGAAATTTAAATAAATAAATAGCACAGTGTGTGACTATGAACGTGTGTGCGTGTGTCTGCCAAGCAGAAAATAGAGAATAGCTGTTAGGTCTTTAATGCCACCCAATACTTTGTTTTCAGCTTCTTGCAGTTTGGCTGGTGTTTCAATGCCAACTGCAGCTAAATTTTTTTTTTTCAGAAAAATGTGTACGAAGTACTTGTTCTTTCTGAGAATGAGAAGAAGAAATACATCGTACATGTTGGCAAATTCTGGTGACCTTTTCTTTGGCTGCGAATGTGTCTTCACGTTTCTCAGTAAGAAGAACTGTTGTGTAAAGGGCGCGCCTTTTGCCATTTCCTTGAAAATACACCAAATTTTGGCTTAGTTTTACACTTTGGAGAGGGTAAATGCTCACACTCTCGTAAGAGGCTTTCAGTTTGTGGCAGTTGAAGTTCCTGATGGGCGCCTTTCTGTCCGTAGCTAAGCAGGACCAAGCTAAGGGCAAGGACTTTGCAGAGATGCTGGTCTCTGAGCTGGCTGCCTCCCTTGGCAGATTTTTGGGCTCCTGTACCTACTGGGCTCCAGCTGTCTGGAGGAGGATGCTTCCTGGTGTAAGCACCAAGAAGAGAGGAGAAGCGTAGGATGAATAAGTGGAACTGGGAAGCAAGGAAAATAAGAGAACTGATGGCCAAATTCCCACAAACAGGAGTCACATGAAGAAACGGGAAGACAGGAAGGATGAAGCTGGGAAGCAGTGCAGCCGGCCCGTGGGAATTTGTGACAGAAGTCACTCTGATTCACGCAGGTGGCAGTTGGGTGGTGGTGCGTGTTACTCCCGTCACGAGGCAGAGAGTTGCAAAGTCCCAACGCTGTGACTTTTACTGTCCGAATACTGACCATCGTGTTCCATCAGGGTCTGCTGATGAGAGCAAGACTGTGCTACTGTGTAATTAAAAATTATACCGTGATGTCGTGCACAGCAGGCCAAATTAAGGAGCACGGTCAACTGCAATCCTTCCTTTTCCAAACTTGGCAGTGTTTGACTTTGCATCCTTGTAAGAAATATATAAAATTAATGTTTTCCATTACATTAATCTGTCCTTAATGGCATTCTGGTGCGTTGCTGGGTGCATCACTGTTGCACTGTAAGGTGCTAGAAGGATTCTTGGGGCAAGTCTTGGAGCCTTGTGATGCTTGGGCACCCTGGTCATGTGCTTGGTGGGGTTTCCCTCTTGGTAGCTGCACGGTGGCTGCCTTGAGCGCTCCATCTGCAGAGCAGATGTTAGTACTTGTCCTGGCTGATGATGACATGGTGAGGTGATCCTTGAACCGTAGCAGATCGTTGCAAACTGGACCCCTGTTGTCCTTCTTTTGGGCTATGCTAGGTGGTAATGTACCATTGGAGTATCACAGTTATGAACACTTAGGGCTGTTCCCTGCTCTGACATCCATACTACGTTTTTCTTTACCTTTTCTCTACTTCCATTTCCTTTGGTAGAGATCTTTTGATTAAATTAAGACTTCAGAAATTGTCTGGTTTTCACTACCATTATCATTTAATCAAGCTATCCTTGAGCATTCAAACTTAAGGTCTCTCATCCATATCATCTTGTCCTCCATGCTGTGCAGTTTCATTCTTAATAACTTTTTCCTGATACTGAGTTTAAATCTGCTTTCCTAAGCTCTTGACCATTTGTTCTCTATCATAAAATCCCCTCTCGCGGAGTCGTTGCTATCAAGCAGCTTTCTGGTAATCTGTGGTTACTTTATGGTTCATCTCAAGTGAAAGAGGGGTGTGTATTTTTTATTCTTACCGGCTTTAAGTGAACCACTGTTGTCTTGTCTATGCCAAGGAATTAAAGCCTGTTAGAACGTGTCAACCACTAGGACTCAGCTCTCCAATCGCAGCGAAGTTTGCAGGAGATTGGGACACCGGTCTTTAGGAGACATCTGAGACGGTGATTAATGCCACGTACTGGGAATCAAAAATTCTTGATGACGCCTTTCGCTAGCACTGACCTTTCCTATGGCCTCGCACAAGCAGTTTAGTTTCTGGTACAGGAAACAATTAGAAACACCGTCAAGCTCTTGTTGGGATAAGGAGTTGCCGTAGGTCAACACATCTGAGCTCTAATAGTTTGCTGCCAGTTTGTCCGTGGTCGTTCTCCCTCTAAAAGGTTTCTTCTATTTATGTTGGTTTAGCCATTTTTAAGCACGTGCTGGATATTAAAAGTGTTGAAAAGTCGTTCCCTTCACTTCACTGCAAGTGGCTTGTTCCAAATCCAGGCTGCGGTGCCTCTCCTTTCCCAGCTGAAGGAGGTACAGTGGTGTTTGGCTACGTGGTGCAAGGATTATAACTGCTAATTCACATTTTTTGAGAGTTCTGTCCATCACAAGCACTGTGTAAATAGGCGAGTTTATAAAGAAAGTGGAGAACGTTGCAAATTTATTGGCAGATATGAAAAGATACAGTAAGTTGGTTTAATGTGATCCCATCAACCTTGACAACGTTCCCGGAAGGACATCAGCAGTTGTCACTCGGAGCTGATGACATTCGGTCTGTTATGTCAGAGATAAGCTCGGTGGTGGTCTCTCTGCTCTCTTCCCAGATGACTCTGCTGTTTCCCCGTTTGATAGAGCTGATTCACGTTATCGATCTGTGAAAGCCATGGAATAAAACTGCCATCCTTTGCGTTTTTCTCCGTGCAGCATCTCTCTTTGGAGAGACAATCTTCAAACTTCACTGCGAATGGGTCCCCCTGCGGAAGCAATAGCTGCGTTGGCCCAAATGTGTCACTCTAGACTGATGGAGTCAACGCTGCAGAGGCTCTAGGGAGCAAAATGTTCAGATTTGAAAGAAATCATGCTGCTAAAATTGACAGGAGCTCCTCAGTCAGTCCTCTGAAGGGAAACTTAACATGGAGGGAGAAAATGACGGACAATTAAGCAGACCTCGTTCAAGCGTTTGGGAAAAATGGTAGTGGTAAGGCATCTCAAATAAATGCTAGCTGTGCTGGAACTGTGTGAGATGTCTCAACTGCAAAAAAAAAGTCTTGAGGTGGCTTTCAGGGTGCAGAGGGTGTTGCTAGGTATGTTGGGAGATCCAGGGTCAACCCTCACTTCTGTTGCTGCTGTGTAAAACAAAGATAAAAACAATCCCAGCCTGTCCAGGAGTGAGATTAAAATATAAAAAATCATGAGGCGCTCATGTGCATCCATGAAGACAGATATGTAAGGACTATACACATTTCTCCCTTTTGGACAGAATATCTCAGTCCATTATGACTCCTGATACTCAATTCCTGATTATTTTGATATATACAAGTTTGGAAGGAAGACTAGTTTCATTGCCTGGGGTGTAAGTGAAAGAAATTACGAGGTAATTTCTAGAAGAAACTCCTGCGTGTTAAACAGATGGCATCACTGAGACAAAGATATTTTGCAGGAGGAGATGGCAAACATTTTGTGTTAAAATATTCCCGGAATCGGCATGCCAGGAGTGGGATCCTAGGGTGAAACAATAACACATAATAAAAATATAGCGTCATACAGACATACATCGTGCAGTATGATGCCGGTATAATACATACGCGTCGCTTTTTTCAGCAATATCTCTAGACGTTAAACCGCAACGTCCTGCTGTTCAGTTTAGAGATGGGGAACCCACCTGTGGGAGTCAAGTGACCGACACCAGAAGGAAGTTTGCCTTTTCGAAGGGATTTCTAGCATCCTGAATTTTTTATGGGGGTTTTATTTTTAAAAAGAAGGCTTTCCAGTATGTCTCAAATAGAGCAGTCTGTGATTTTTGGACAGATAAACAGGAATTGTGCCCAGCTTCTGGATTTTCACCAGTTGCTCATTTTGTCTGTTCTCCTTTGCTAGCCATCAAGCCTTTGTCTTGCCAGCTGTGGGGATTTTATGTTGGGTTTGTTTTTTTTTTTGAAGGCTACTTTGTAGACCTTTTCTGCTCTTCGTGTCTCATGTCATTGCAGTCTACAGTCATTTGCCCACAGCTGGTGCTTGTCTCTGAGATGTAGGAATGGCAAAAGCAACGCTAACACATTTAGAAGGCACTACGTGGTTTAACTGCATTGCATCCTTCCCCTTCTGTCTTCCAGATTTATCCAGGAGATAGAGCACGCCATGGAGCTTGGCCCAACCAAGCAGTGTCCGCTCCGCGAGTTCCTCACCATGTACATCAAGAACATCTTCCTCAATCAGGTCCTGGCTGAGATCAATAAAGAGATCGAAGGTGTCACAAAGGCGTCAGATCCCCTGAAAATTTTGGCTAACGCGGATACCATGAAGATCCTGGGTGTGCAGAGGCCTCTTCTGCAGGTAGGAGCTGACTAACCTGCAATACATCCCTTCCTGTCTATGTCTAGCCATGGTCTGGCTGCATATCCAATGAGGAAAGACATAGAGCTGCTCAGGTGGGTCCAGAGGAGACCACGAGGATATCAGAGGCTGGAGCACCTCTTCTGTTAGGCCAGGCTGAGAGAGTTGGGGTTGAGCCTGGAGAAGAGAAGGCTCCAGGGACACCTTATAGCAGCTTTCCAGTACTTAAAGTGGGCCTACAGGAAAGCTGGAGAGGGACTTTTGATGAGGGCATGTAGTGATAGGACGAGGGGTAAACAGTTTTAAATTGAAAGAGGGTAAATTTAGATTAGCTGTTCGGAGTAAATCCTTTCCTGTGAGAGTGGTGAGGCACTGAGGCCCAGAGAGGCAGTGGATGCCCCGTTCCTGGAAGTGTTCGAGGCCAGGTTGGACGGGGCTTTGGGTGACCTGGTCTGGTGGAAGGTGTCCCTGCCCAAGTCAGGGGGGTTGGAACCATTGTCTTTAAGGTCCCTTCCAACCCAAACCATTCTAAGGTTCTATGGCCCCCAGAATTTCTCTCACCAGTGAGTCTGTAACTACAATCTAGTCCAGTGTCGCTGCTAGTACAGCCTTTCCTCTTCTGATCTTGGCGTGCAGATATATTGGTATACACGTGCTCTTATGGTTTGCTTCTGCAGGAGGGCCTGTGTCTCTCTTGCTACGTATGTCACGCTTAGTGGCATCTTGCCGGGCACGTGTCATTATCAAAGCACCTTGGAGCCATGGCTACTGATCCTTACCAGCTTTCTTAAACCCCTGCCTTAGAAGCTTATTTTCAAGATTTTCAATAAGGTGTGCCTCCCCTAGAAGTTTTGGGGATACTTGCAAATCGTAGAGCCGTGTTAGCGGACTAAATACGTGTGCCAGACTACTAGGAGGAGCAAAGATGAGGTCTGCTGCCTCCCAAGCGCAGCGTGTTTGTGATTGATGGGATGCCGTTGCCGTGAGGCAGCTGTGTTGCTTCCTCAGCCAGATAAGAGAGATGTGAGAGATTTGGCTTTGAAGTTGGAGTATTTATGTGAGAAGTCTCTTCTGAAGCAGCTTTTTTGAGTTCTGATGTGGAGTAGTGATAACGGCAACAAGCACAGTTCTCATCCCAAGTACCTGGGTAACAGGACGCTATGGAAGCCTCCCAGAAAATTCTGAATTATACGTGTTTCATGGGACTGGAAGGAGTGAACTGATTGTCAGCTCTGACTCTTGCTATGGTTTGGGTCAGGCTCTTTTAATCCTTTTAAATTATTTCCTCTTATCTGTAAAATCATCTCCTCAGGGTAGAATAATATTGGCAACATTTTTAGGAAGTAGCACGCATCTCCCAAGGTTTATATGGCCCCTTTCCATCTTAGTTAACGTCTGTAAAATATGTGTATATTCTAATGATCTATCCTAATAGTAAGAATTATTATTATAATATGGAGAAGTCATTAGGATTTTTGCATATATTAAAGGTCCAAACACTATGCCTGTTTGGGTGCCGTAAGTATGAGATGGTTCTTACAGAGGCAAAGCAAAATTAGATTCCAGCAGAGAGTTTTCAGAAGTGTTTAGAGAGGAACAGCTTCCTTTAAAGGGGGGTAAAAGTTTATAAAATCTCCGTAAGTTAAAATGATGATTTGGAGCAGCACAGCATCCCTGAGCTATATCCTTCCCAAGGCACAGCTTTACCAGCCTGCTCAGAAACTCAGGTATCAACCCCAAAAACTGGAGGAGTACAACCCGTTGTCGCTAATTACCAACATAAACACACAAGGTAAGATGAGGACAGGGCATTGCTGCCAGAGCAGATTATGTCTGGATATCTCACGTTGAGCCCTCTCGTGAGCTGAAGGTGGCTTTGGTGGCATTTGTCTTTTTTTTTTTCCCTTGGCGCTGCAAAAGTGGTGCCAATCGGGTGTAAGAGGTAGTTGGTAAAATGCAGCAGAAGCAGTCGTGGAACGAGAGCAGGGTATTGAGAACAACTTTACTGAAAGCAGGAGGGGTTTCGTAGATCAAGAATTGAAATGCGTTGACCGAGCGGGGATGGCAGGAGCGCGGCGGAGAGCGGCTGCACTGGGGAAGAAATTACAAAGGACACCCTTGTTCTGCGGTTCTCTGCCATGCCGGTAATTCCTCACCGCTGCAGGTGCCTAGGAAAAAAGAAATATGCCGAGTCTGTGACAGATGTCAAAGTCTTCCAAGACTTGATTTTCAGAACAAGGTTGAAAAAAGTAATTTTAGGGCAGTTTTGACTTCCACGACAGGAAAAATATCTGAAGATTGAAACGATGAGTTACAACAGAAAACAAAATTCTTCTTATTCACAGTCTGAGAGTCCACTGAAGATGTTACTTGAAGTTCGTTTTGAGAGATATGGAAATAAATAGATATATTCTGGTTTATATTTTTTTATTATTTGTCTTCCTTTTGTTTGCTCTTATGAGAATTAAACTGAGAACCCAAACTTGGCCTGCGCAGGCATCTGACCTTGTTGAGAGCTGAAAACACTTTATGGTAATGTTAACGCGCAAGCTTTGGAGCGGGTCCGTCGAGGTTGCTAACCTTGCACATTTGTTTTGGATTCTTGATACCATAATGTATTTTTGCGGATTGTGGCTTCATTTGTAGCCATGAAAATGTGTTCGATAATATCAATGTATTTTCTTAAAGTTCATTTGGGGTTGAAGAGTCAGAATGGTTCGGAATTTTCTCGTCCAGTTCCTATAATTTGTTTCTCATGATGGATGGAAATCATTTTGAACTGGAATTATTCTTGGTCAAAATGTACATGGTCAGAAGGTCTGCCTGTTCCCGACATTACAGATGGGTAATTTTGTGAAAGAGAAGAAAAATTGCTGCCTCTTTGAACCAAGTCATCCAAATAGCTCCCTAAAATAATGTTATTGATTTTACATTAAAAGAAAAAAAAAAAAAGACTATTCCTGCCCTGACAGTGCTGGAGCTGGAAATTTTTGCCCTCGTCACCTCAGGGATACAATGAAAATATAGTGTGTAGTGCGAATGAGCCTTGCACCTCTCTCCCGGCGCTGTGCTCCTTTTTCCTGCTTTCTGTCATTCCCGGAGGGGTTTGTGGTTCAACCATCCCACTCCTGTCTATCCTGAAGATCTTTCTGAAGATTCTGCGGCACGAGCCGGCGCTGTGATTTGAACACGACTCGAGCGTTTATCGGTTCCCGCTGCACAAGGCTGATAATGGTTGCTTTTGGATAACTATCAGCACATGTTTGAACTGAATTAGCTTATAGATAAGAGGTTTTCTAGCATCCTGTGCCATCACGTCCTCACAGATGAATCATCCATTTCTGTAAAGAGTATGCTTTAAAAAAAAACTGTAGCTGTCCTTTGTAAATATTACATTTGAGCAGGGGGATGGTCTTGTTTGCCATCCTTCCTTAAATATAAAATATTGTAAATCCCTTTCCTTTTAAGAGGGATGAAATAACCATGAAACTAATTTGTCTCAAAATTATTCTGCATTAAACTTCATGCTGTAATTGTTTACATCAATACTAAATTAGACTACAAGCAGCTCAACAGCTTCATATAGCCTGATCCTGTACGGTTTGTATCGAGGCGATAAATCTTTCCAGCTAGGTGGTCACTACTAATACTGGCCTTAAAAATGTGTTACCCTGTCTCCATCCAACAAAAAAAAAAAGTGCTTTTTCCTTTGATCTTTCAACTCCGTAGCAGCAGAGTGGGATTTTTACTTTAAAGGATCAATGTGACCATTGTGTCTCCTGGCAGTATTGTGTAGATGATGGGCGTGATAGTTTTCTGGCCAAGCTCCAGCAGCTGAGAATCCAGCAGAAAAACTCCTTCAAAAGTCAGAGTGTGCAGCTGTTTGCAGGATAATGACTTGCTGGAGCTAATTACTCCATCGCCCGCACCGCTTTTCCCATGCACGAAGTCACTCGCTTGTGAATTTCCAAGGAGACATCACTGGTAGCTTTGGCATGTTGTCTTCCCATGAAATTACTGGTTATTAAGAAGAAGAATGGTCACAGTGAGTGGCGTTTAAATGGCTCACCAGTCGTGATGGGTGCATGCTTTGATAGCGAGTGGGTGTTATTATTTATTAGTGTAAACAAATTAGTTGTTTTTCCAGGCTGACTTCCAGCCATCAAAATCCATTAAGGAGCGGGCATGGCTGATCATTTGGGTTTTCCCCATTCAAGGACAAATGTGACTTTTGAGGCAGCACCTGTGGTTCTGGTCCTCGTATTTTAATTTATTTTTTTTTTTGCAGTGACGTGGTGTCTAAAACAGTACGAAGTGCTTGGCAGATGTTTTCATCTCTTGTCTGGTATGTCTGTTTCCATGGCACAGCCGAGATGTCAAGAGGTTAAGACCCACCAACTGAGTCTGTGGCTGAATTTCCAGCTGAACCTTCTTTTTTCAGTTTGAAATGAGAGATAAAATTATCTCTCTCTGGGAGTCTGAATCTCCCTACTGCTTTCAATATTTCTTTAGATAATTTTTCCTCTGGGGGGAACATTTACTGCCTTTTGTGGGAGCTTTTACGAGGCTCCCCTGTAAGTCATCTGCAGATGTGCAAGCTCTCCGCTGAGGCTGGTGGTGGAGTTGGAAGTTGTATAAAAGCAATTGCTTGCTTTAGGCAAACTGTTATGGCAGTGCTTCAATTTATTTTAAAAATCAGGTTTAGCACGCACATTCGGTAAAGCCTAGGTAGGAGACAGCTTTGAGTTGCATAAGGACACTGAAGCAGCACGCCTTGCAGACAGAATTATTTTCTTCCTCTCCAGGTCTGAGAAAGCAAAGTGAGGTTTCACAAACCATCTCGTGGGTTGAACTCACGTTTGACCTGAAGGAAAGTCCCACATTTGAGGTCTCCGTAGCCTGTTAATCCCTGTGGTCGTTGGGTATCACTTCCATAGGTAGGTGCAGTCGGCTAAATCCAGGTTAGCATTTCCCATCTCTCATGACCTGAGGCTCAGCACCGAGCTGCTCTTGGCTGTGTGGTTTCTATCTGGAACACCTGAGAATTTCTATTTAAACAAACTTTTTGAGAGCTGGTAAAATCACAGCCCCTCTACCTGGAACGTGCTTTATTAGAAATTAGCATCACAGACAAATGTAAAAGTCTAAGCCTTGAGTGAACACAGCGAGAGCTGGGTGTGAAATGTCTTTAATCACGGTCTTACCTGAGACCAACTTACTTTGGTCATCTCAACAAGTATTTGTCATATGATAGCAATTTTTCACCCATACCAACCCAGTTTGGATTTGAACTTTGTAAATGATGGGTTATTTTTCTTTACAGATCTTTAATAGCCTTTTTTTTTTTTAGTATTTACACACCCATTATCATAGAATTTAGTGATGTTAGTTGGGAGGGACCTCTGGAAGTTGGTCTCATCTGCGTGAACCTCTGCCCAGAACCAGAGTCTGATGAACACCAGATCACATCAGTTATGACTTTGTCTCGGTGAGTCTTGAAAACTTCCAGGGATGGAAGATCCTCTGGACAGCAGTTCTGCATTATTGTCCTAGTGGAAAGCTTTTTCCTATCCACAATTTTTGGCTGCTGTCCCTATTACGTCAGATGTGGGATACCTAGAACAGACCAGGAGTCTTCATTTCAATCACATATTATTTTTATTTGTGGAAATGTGAAGCCTAGGCACAGTGCAGCTCTTGCATCTGTGCAAGGCATATTAGGTGTGGAGCAGAATAACAAATCCAACGACCACAGTATGGCCTTCACACTTCCACCCGTGGTTGTATCTTGTTATGGCTGATCTGTACTTTAAATTATTCCTGTATTATTAAAATATCCCTCCCCATTTTGTGCTACTAGGGTCAGTCTAGCCACAATGGTCTTGACAGTAGCAGAGATGAAAGTGTGTGTGGAGGGGTTTTGTCGTTGACTCTAATCAAAAGATGTTATGGGCAAAAAAAAAAACAGTTAATAAAAAGAAATCACTCAGTCTTGTATCTCTTACCAATTACATTGTGCTTTTGATTAGTAAATCTTAAATATTTTTTTCAGTAATTTAATTGGTAAAGCTTGCTGTTCAAAGGCTGCCTTCCTAACACGGCTTTGTCTCTATATCTGTGTCTTTGTAGTGCATCAGCCAACATCCAAGGCTGATGGACCCGTTCCTCGGGTCC
This sequence comes from Tetrax tetrax, assembly GCA_009806455.1. Classification (NCBI taxonomy): domain Eukaryota; kingdom Metazoa; phylum Chordata; class Aves; order Otidiformes; family Otididae; genus Tetrax; species Tetrax tetrax. The sequence continues at coordinate 109,125 of WHYT01017295.1, forward strand.
AAGAGCTAACACTTCGGGGTGAATTCTTATCATTTGCTCTACTTGCTCAGGGTTGTGTCAGCTGAGTTATTTTAGAAGACGACCTGAGCCAGGAAATCTCTGTTTCCAACCTTAAGCTCTGGGTTTGAGCAGAAGCGATGACCATTGCGCTCAAGGTCCTTGGGAACCAGAAGCTTCAGGTTGGAAAGGCACAACCTCCTGACCTACTGGTGCTGAGAAACCTGACTGGATCAGGGTCAAACCTTGTGTTTTCTGGGTGGGTTGGAGGGTGCAGACCGGCTGCTGTCTCTTTTGATCTTTCTGCAGAAAGATTTTTTGGTTGACAAGCCGGAGAGAAGTAACGGCTCCTGACAGATCTGCTGACAGAGACTGAACGGCATTAACGCTCTGTCAGCCCCATCTTCTGAGGGCTGCCTTTTTTGAGACCTGTTGGACTTAACTTTGGCTATCAAAGGCATCCTCAGTTTTTGGCCTGCACGGGAAGACCAGCAGGCAGTCAAGAGGGAGGTGGACAGCTGCCTGATGAACGCGAATCCTTGGGGATCAGCTGCTCTAAGGGAGCAGAAGGGCCATTAAGCCCCCAAGGTCACCCTGCGAGCTGGAATGGGTGCAAGGAGAGGTCGACTTTGCCTCTCTGAATTTTCTGTCTCTCTCTGTTTTTTCTGGTCATTAGTCTCATAAGTGGGACTCTAGCCGAAGTGGAAAGAGAAACATATTCCAATTCTCACACGCTGGAGATGGCTTGGAGAGAAAAAACAAGAGAGAAATAAAAAATAGCTGTCCCTATCTTCTTGGCTTTGAAGACTGACATCTCACTAGCAGGTCCTGTCTGTGTCATTGCAATTCCCTGTACAGCTTTTGGATTAATCCTGTCTCCACAGATGCAGTATCTGTTGAGCTGGTAGGGCTTTTATCCCTTTTTTTTTTGCTCCTGAATTAACACGGGATTGTAGGGTGATGGGACAAACTGCATGCATCGTCTGCTTCATTCTTTCCCATTCTTTTTGATAGGATTTTATTTTAAAATTCTGCAGTCATCGTGCACGCAACGGTTTCTGGCTTGGCGGGAAGGCAACAGGAGCCTGCGACAATCCACACAGGAAGGCTGTGGGAGGTGCAGCAGCGTGGTGCTGGGAGTGCCTCCAGGACACTCAGCTGGCGGTGAGATGCGGAGGAGCATCCGTATCTTGCAGGATTAACCCTTTTTAAGGGACCTTTGCTGTCGTGGCATTTAAAATGATTGAGGACTGCGGTCCTTTTTCAGTGGTAGTTCATCAAGTAATGGCTAGATGGTAAAACCACTAAAACTTCCCTGAAAGTTGTTATTTTTAGATTTTTTCTTCTCGCAGACTTTTTTTTTTTTTTCAAAAGTTGGGAGTAAACCACATGGATCTGCCCCAGCCTCGGTCACAGGCCTTGGCTGATTATTTTATTTTACTTACTTATTATTTACTTGGCTGATTTACAAAACAGCCCAGACAGGCTCCTTTAGCAGCGGCGTTGTGCTCATAAATCCTCATCTTGCTTCACATGGCTGAGCCCACATGGCTGGTGTCAGAAACAGCTCCTGTTATCTTTCTGTCCAGAGAAGCCATTTAGCTTGGCCACCTTCCCGTTTGTTTAAAGCTTAAGCTGCACATTTCTCATTTGCGACCTCGTTAAGCATGCAGCATCCCTGGCAGGAGAGCGTGTCCATTGGACGTAGAGGCAGAGCTGGCCTTCTCGTTAACCCAGGGGTACTTTCAAAAAATAAGTGTAAAGTCTCAGGAACAGCACCCACAGAAGCTACACTTCACCCAGCTTTCCTTCTTTCCCTCCAGCTGCCTTTTTGCCTAGGTGTTTCTTCAATTTTAAACTGGTATTTTGACTTTGCTAGGGCGTTTCTGTGATGGATGTCAAGATCTGCAGAGTCCAGGAGGCTCTTAGCATCCACTTGTGGGTACCTGCAGAGGCAAAGTCTGATGAAGTCCTGTGAGAACAGGCTGAGAGCTGGGGCTGTTCAGCCTGAAGAAGAGGGGGCTCCAGAGAGACCTTAGAGCGGCCTCCCGGTGCCGAAAGGGGGCTGCAGGAAAAATGGGGAGAGACTCTTCAGCAGGGCCTGGGGTGAAAGGACAAGGGGTAATGGTTTCAAAATAGAGGGAGGTTAATTTAGATCAGATATTAGGAAAATAAAAGAGGGTGGGTAGATGCAGACTAGATTAAGGAAGAGATTTTTTACAGTGAGGGTGGTGGAGCACTGGCCCAGGTTGCCCAGAGAGGCGGTGGATGCCCCATCCCTGGAAACATTCCAGGCCAGGTTGGCCGGGGCTCTGCGCAACCTGATCCGGTTGGAGATGTCCCTGCTCCTTGCCGGGGGGTTGGACTGGATGGGCTTTAACGATCCCTTCCAACCCAAACCCTTCTGTGATTCTATGATGAACTGCACTTAAAGGAGATCCAAATCACCCCCTCCCCAACAGCCCTCCAGGAGTTTCCTTCATAACAATCTTTTCACTAGGAAATTTTGATTATATGCTTTTTTGAAACACAACAGTGGTAGAGTTTGGGTCTTAGTTGGAGTTTTTTTTGATTGTTTATGCACCCATTAGCTGAAGGTTATGTCTCTCTGTTACAGCAGCGCAGAATTTTTTATACTGTCCCTCTGCTTGATTTGCTTCATGAATCCCAAACGCAGTGTGCGACACCGTCCCGTGCAACGCACTTCATAGATGGCTTCAAGAGAAGAAACTTTGCTGTGTTCTTGCCAAGCTCATTGAAAGTCACATTCATTTTTTTTTTTGTTGCGTTTGAAGCCTGGACCCATTTCATTTAGGAAGAATAACTCTAATTTCTAGTTTGAAATGTTTTCCTAATCAGAAGTGCTGTATGAGATGGCCCATCACATTTTAAATAATTGATGGCTACTTTATTGAGTTGTCAGCACTAATTCATCCTCCTTTTGAAGTGCGCCGATGTTCAAAGGAGTCATCCTTTTACAACGTGCTCATTTTTTGAAGAGAAGTTCATTTTTATAATTACTTTTTTTTTTTTCGCTGCAGAGTGTAATTGTAGCTGTGCGGTGAGGGGGAGGGATGAAGTACCTTCCAGCTCACGCAGACTCTAAAATGCCTTTATTACTCCTTTTGCTGCTAATTTCTCTGCCTCCCTCCTTTTGCAGAGGTTTAATTATACCTGGTTTAAACGTGCATTTTGAAATATGACACCTAGTTCTCAGAGAGAACAAAAGAGAGATTAACCTATTGTTAAAAGGAAAGGTAAAGAAGCTCTAGTTTGTTTTTTTTTTGGCTGCCCCTCACTGACAAGCGGCATTTGGTGGGAGGATTGCGGAGAAGTAGCATCTGAAAGAATTGAGAGAAGGCAGTAAATTAAAAGATGCTACTAGTCTGTAAATAGAGCCTTTCCATTTTTTTTTTTTTTTTAAGTTTTGCTCACACACACAAAGCTGTCAGGATGGTAGGTTTTTGTGCGAATGATCTCGTTCTGTGCTGTGATTTTTACTTAGAATCGTAGAATTATAGATTGGTTTGGGTTGGAAGGGACCTTCAAAGGCCATCCAGTCCAACCCCCCTGCCAGGAGCAGGGACATCTCCAACCAGATCAGGTTGCTCAGAGCCCCGGCCAACCTGGCCTGGAATGTTTCCAGGGATGGGGCATCCACCACCTCTCTGGGCAACCTGGGACAGCGCTGAGGTCTCCCCGGAGCCTCCTCTTCTCCAGGCTGAACAGCCCCAGCTCTCCCAGCCTGGCCTCACAGCAGAGCTGCTCCAGCCCTCTCATCATCTTCATGGCCTCCTCTGGACCCTCTCCAACTGGTCCGTGTCCTTCTGATGTTGGGGGCTCACTTGCGTGAACTTCACCGTACAGAGGGTAAAAGCTTTTCCCTTTCCATGCATAAAGCTGTTGGATGGTACCAGGTTCTGCAGCCCCGGTTCCGATCATTATGAGCCTTGTCCGGGACTTACTGGGGAATTTAAACCACTGGGATGGGCTCTTTAATTAAAATATTCCGGGCCATTGTGTCTCTGTAAACTCATACATGGAGTGAAAATAGAGTGAAATTATACAAGTCCTGCCCCGGGCTGTGTTCTGTTTTAATTAATTAGGTGCTGATTATAGCTGCAGGAAAAGGTAAAGACAAGAGAGAATTGAAAAGCATTGCGTTAGTGAAGATGGTATCCTAGATTCCAGCCTTGGCTGACCTTGAAGTCAGTGGAGTTACACTGGATTCCTTCCAGCGTGAGCGCGATGAGTTCTGTCCCGTTAGCTCCAAGTAGCATCTGTAGTCAGTCATTTCAAACATGAGATTTCGCTGCTTAGCTGTATTTTTTTCTCGTTTAAGAGTGGTATCAGAAACTCTATTAAGGGCAGGTGAGTGACAGGTTGAACAGCCCTGTTTGCTATTAACATGGCATTTCATATTTAATTCACGCTCTCTTGTTTTGCATGGCATGTTATCAGCCTCAAAATTAAAAATTCCAAATAGTGAAGGTGACCCATTGGTCTCAAGTATTAACTGCGAAATTATACACGAGCTGGTGCCGTAGAGCTCTCATCCAGGTACTGGTCAAATCACTGATCTGAAAATGAAACTGTGTGTGTTTAGGCTCTTCATAGAGTTACTTGAAGAAGTGTTTTCTGTCCTCTGAGTAGAACCACTTTGGCTTTGCTGTGTGCATTGCCGCTGGTACAATACAGTGCGATCTGCAGACCATCAGGGAATGGTGTTGGGTCCCAGTGGGTGATGCAAGACAACGGTACAGAGGTGTAATAGAATCATAGAATCTTTAAGGTTGGAAAAGGTTCCAGGATCACCAAAGACCTCCAAAAGACCTCCCTGGAAACATTCAGGGCTAGGTTGGATGAGGCTCTGAGCAACCTGATCTGGTTGGAGATGTCCCTGCTCCTTACAGGGGGTTTGGACTAGATGACCTTTAAAGGTCCCTTCCAACCCAAACCATTCTATGATTCTATGTACATCAAGTCCAACCATCAACCTGACACCACCATGTCCACTCAACCATGTCCTGAAATGAATTTTCTTGCTTTTGCAGATGGAAGAGTCTATACAACAACGGAGGTGTGGGTGTTGGGTGGGCTCCTCAGAGTTAACGAAAGTGCTGACAAAGAGTGACCAACGGCCCATGGCTTCCTAATTATCATTGCCTCATTCAAATCACTGGAGCACACTACGTTTAAGAAATGTGCCTGCTCAGAGCAACGTCAGATGCTTCTGGCCACGGGGACACTTTTTAGTCCTTGTGATGAACCATCTGCCAATAACCACTGGAAGGGACAAGGAACAAGGAACACTAATCGCCCTGCCACAAAGCAGAGAATGTAGTCTGAACTATTAAAAAAAAAGGGAGGAAAAGAGGGAAGAGGTTTAGATTAAGCAGTTGATGCTCTGAAAATAAGAACTTGCTCTTAGATCAAAGAGGAATATCCGTGACAGATTGACTCAGACAAGTAGGATCTACCTGCTGTTGGTGTGAACCAACAAAAGGCTGGAGGGTGTCAGGGCTTACTTGGTCTTTTAGGTTCTTAAAAATAATTTGGCAACACTTGTGTGGTTTGCCAAGCCAACAAAATCTCGTTTAATTGAAATGAATTGCCTGTGTATATATAAATGCATGTTGAAGTTTCTGTGTTGCGGCGTCAAACCGGTAATATGGGCTCAGCATCTCTTAATTGCATTCGGCGTTGCATTTCACAGCTGGGCTGAAGAGCGGCCAGAAAAAGTGCTTTCCATCAAGTCAGGTTTCAAGTGAGGGGGAATGAGTCTTCCTGCTAATTTTTTACATTAATAATTCACCAAGACCATAGCACTGGAGATACGGAGAAGAGCTGGTTGAAGTTTTAAGAAGGAGAGGAAGACTTTTCAGATCAAAATGTTGATTTGACAGTGAGCTAATGCAAAGAGTTTAACCCAGGAGTTGATATCCGCATTTGGGTGTCTGAAAAGATGTAAGCTTCACAAATAAACTCAATTTTTGATATAATGGGAATAAAAGCTCTTGAGCATTAAACAATCCAGCCTTGAGGAGAAGGCGGCATTCAGCAGCACCTTCACTTTTGTTTTGCTGAACATTGGTCTTAGCCTGACGTGTTTTCATCAGCACCAAAAAAAAAAAAAAAGAAATTGCCGTAATGGAGCCAAGAGAGCAAAATCCCGTGATAATCTGCGGCTAAGTTAGTGCTCCAACTCCTTGTATATGAATCTGAAAGCAAAAGTTTTGGGCTAAGACAATGATACTAGATCTACAGCAGCATGAAGTCTTCCAAAAATGGTCTAAAATATACATATCTCTCTTTATATTTTATCTTATTTATGATAGCTTGAGCCCCAAGGCACTGATCTGCGAGTGATGGCGAAGGCAGCGGGGAGATGTGTGCTGACGGTATTGGCGGGTTGTCATTGGAGTAGATGTGAGCATTTGAACCTCCTTGAGATCTTCTCCAGATATTCAGCGGTGGGCTGGTTTGAGCCACCCTCACTTCTGTGCAACGTGTCCTTCCCCCAAGCTGTTCCCCTAAACTCTTCTTTTGATATTTTTACGTGGGTATCAGCTTGGCTTTCTTCTTTTAAAGCGCGTTTCCACCCTGTATTTGGCACTGATCGTATTGAGGTAATGAGAGAGGTTGTTTTCTCTCTGATGAGGAAAATTATTTTAAATGTTTTTCTTCTAATAGGTTAGTAAGTGTTGAAATTGATGTAATGAAATAATGACAGGGGAGCATCTCCTTGTGAGTTTACTGCGGTGGTGAAAAACATGCTTCTTGACAGGCTTTGGGTTTTACTCCTAGGTTTATTCCCTTGCACTTGCTCTTTTGCTTTGCTCTTAGTAATCAAACAGCTCTTGAAGGCGTAGGGCAGCCTCAAGAGACTACTTTTTAGAATCACAGAATGGTTTGAGTTGGAAGGGTCCTTTCATGGTCATCTAGTCCAACCCCCCTGCCAGGAGCAGGGACATCTCCAACCAGATCAGGTTGCTCAGAGCCCCGGCCAACCTGGCCTGGAATGTTTCCAGGGATGGGACATCCATCACCTCTCTGGGCAACCTGGGACCGTGGTCCACCACCCTCATTGTGAAACATTTCTTCCTTATGACCAGTCTGAATCTGCTTCCTTCTTTTTTAAAACCATTACCCCTTGAAAGCTCCCTTCCAACCCAAACCATTCTGTTATTCTGATTCTGTTTTTTTTTCATTTGATTGCATAATAAAGCAGGAATGGTCCATTTTTAAGCACCTTTATTGTGGTTTATTTATTAAAAATAGCAGTCAAGTCATTATTTGAGGTAATTTTCACTTTGTGATCTGTTCTTTTCAACCAGGTGACTGTCCTTACCTGCTCTCCCTTAGCTTTCCCATCAGTTTACGATCGCGTGAAGCCCCCAGCATCCTTCCTGGTTTATTTTTGTGTATCACACTCTTAGGAAAGGTAAATGAAATAAAAGGAGCAGACAAAACTTGAATACTGTAATTGCTTTTTCAATCAGTTTTAGAGAGCTACTGTAGGGACAAAATGCAAAGGGTTTAAAAATGTTATGTTTCCAACTTATTGCAGGGAAATGGTCAAATCTCTTTTCTGGTGTCTTCTAACCGAGATAGCCTTGGCGCAGCGAATTCTTAAACAGGTGGTGGGAATATTTAGGTAAAGCCAGTAGAAATTGGTCAATAAAAGCATACTTTCCACTGACCATTTTGGGACCTTTTGTGTATTTTGCTGTAAATGGATTAGCACCATTTTTCTTGGGTGACTTTTCTAAATTGGTTCTAAGCAAATAGGCAAGGTCACAACACAGGGTGAAACCCTCCCTTTCTTTATTCAGAGTTCACTCCGCGATTGCTCACTGAATTTTCCTGAGCTAAGGAGGTCTATGAAGGTAAACCTCAGGATTTGTCCCTTTTCCAGCATTCACAAGCAGCTTTGTGCCTCACCAGCATCGGGAGATGGGAAGGGACGTGTGTGTCAGTGGTGGCCGTGGGGCTACACAGTTCCGAGAAGGGAGAGGAGATGCTCAGAGGTTGTGGTTTCAGTTTAGAGGAGAGAGGAGAAGAGACCGTATATTTGTGTAAGCGCCTGACTGCGGCCCTCTTCATGGTGTTGCCGTTTGAGTCTTCCCTATGATAAAGAAATTCCAGAGATGGCTCAAAAACCTTTATGTTGAAGGTTTCCCAAAAAAAAAAGCCTTCTAGTGCCGTAAGCGACCTCTACTTTAGGGGGTCATTAAGTTACAAATTTAAAAACTCATTGGCAGCGTGTGCTGTGGGAGCCTGGGGCTGGGTGCTGGTACCCCAATAGGGAGGACACGGCCCCTCAACTCTGAGTTGATGTGTTTTGGGACAGATTCAAGCGGTTGAAGATCTGTAGCTCAGGACTAAGGTGCGCTGGCAGACAAAGGTGGATGAGTCTGGTAGTGCATGCCAAGCGGAGGGTTGCCCAAAGCACATCCATAAGTAAAATTTTCACGAGCGTTTGCATCCACGGTCATTTAACGCAGGGATAATGAGATTTCTGTCTCCTGTACATTTTTCACATTTAAGTCAAACATGTCAGCAAGAGAAGATTGAGTACTTTCTAGTTAATGAGGCTGCATTTTGGGTGCCTGCAGAATGACAGAGGTGGGTTTTCAGAATTGTGTCACTCAGAGTGGGTATCATTTAATGTGTTTATTAACACGTCGATGAAATTTAGGTGCAGCTGTTAGAAAACACTTATTTTGTGAAACTGTTGATGTAGGGTTTGTGAGAGACAGAATAATGTTTTCAGTTCTTCTGATTTTATTAGAAACAAACTGTTTTTAAAAAGCGTCTGACGTGGGTTCTGTCTGCATTTCCCCAGAGTGTTTGTTGCTCTGCTGCAGGGTTCAAGTAACGCGACAGAAGGAGCCGTCAGGAGTTCTCACTGGGGGTAGGATAACCACTGGTCTCCAAGGTGGACCCAGTATTGCCCAAGGAGTCTTCAGAGCTGAAGGAAGTGTATTCAGGAGGACTCTGAGGGACACAAAAACACATTCTGCCTTCTTGGAGTGGATTGGGCATCGCTGAGAAGCTGCCTGAGAGCCTGGCCGGTGTGAGGCTGTGCCCTGGTAACGAAATCGCCCAGCGGCCTGTCTGGCCCCACGTTCCCCACCGGCATGGGCTAATGAGAAAGATTAAAAAAAATCTGGCAAGCTGTAATATTATCATATTGATGCTTATGGGCTTTTTTTCTCCTTTCTTTCTCTTTTAGAAAGCCAGCTTGGCCAGGAGTGTTTCCCACAGCAGTGGTGTCTACCCGGTATAATCCTAACACGGCAGAGCTTCCTTGGGGTCATTCTCACATTTTGTATCGTACTGATGTTATTCAGAAAAAAAAATGTGCCTTATATTCTCTTACATTACCTCCAGTGAATTTTGAAATTCTATATCACTTATGCCAGGGTGGATTGGGCCAGTTGTCTTCTGAAAGCTCTGATAAACATATGGCAGCAAATTAAAATCATGTGGCTGAATGACTTACTACCCCCAGCCATCTGCCCTGTCCCTGCGATGGTTGTTGCTGGAAAGGTGAGGATATCTGATCCTCTTGTGAATCAGATGCTGAAAACCTGTAGTTTTCATGGTATTTTCAAACAGACATACTCTGATCTCAGTTTACCTTAATACGTGATGTGGAGTCCTCTGAAGGTTTGGGAGAAGGTTCAAAGATGGATGAGATATCACTAGATCATGCTATCAAGTGGAGTGGAGGAGATGGCTTGACCATCTAATTTTAATCCATCACCTCATCTCTCGGAGCCCCTGAAGATTTTGAGATCTACACTCCTACGTGCCACTGGTGAGAGCGGGACACTTTGCTCCTCAGAAGATCAGAGCTGTCTTACATCCTATGTTGAAGGTTGTCATTTTTGAGTCCTCCTGCTCATTCCTCTTCTGGCCCTGAAGTTTTAAGAGCCGATTTTTTCATCTGGCCCTGTGACTTGGACAGCAGACATGTTTGTATGGCAAACGTGGTGCTGTAAAGAAGTTGTCTACGCTTTGACTCTTTTCTAGAAGTAGAAATTTGGAGAACCTGAGAGCTACCCTAAGACTTGCCCAATTTTCCCTTCTGTCTTGGGAACGGTCAGCAAGAAGTGCTGTTGGAGCCTGCTGTAAAAAAAAATAAATAAATAGACTGTGGGAAATCTTCCCTGTTCATTAGGCTTCATCATGGACTCTGATAGTTCAGCTCGGTCCTCACGCGCTGCGTGCAATATCCTTTTCGAATCCCATTAAGTCTGACAGCTCTGGATTGCCTTGATAGATGTGTAAACGGTCAGCCCCGTTGTGAATGCTGCCGAAACCCGTGCCTCCCGCCCGCAAATCCAATCACGCGCTCCCGTGTAAGCGAATTCTAAGCTCTCATTACGCGTCGAATAAAAACGGTTTGCTTGTTTCGGTTTTGAATTGCCAGCAATTAATTTAGAGTCCAGCGAGGTGTGAAAATAGGGCTGACATTTTCCCTCTAGGCTGGGTTTAGAAGCTCAGTGCTGAGGGGCCTCTTGGGTCATGAAGTCCTGGTCCCTGCCATCAGATGCAAGCATCGTATAATCTGCTTTTCACAAACATATCAAGTCTGTCTTCAAAGCAGCAGGATATGTAGAGTTACGTTGCTTTAGTGCTTTACTATTTCTCTAATTCCAAGCAATAATAATACTCAAGGCTGTTTGCCAGTGCCTGCTGCGGAGTTTGGTCCACCTGACCTTTGCCATCTCTCCCGTGGGGCTGCAGTGATGTAGGTAGCTCGGATCGTCTGCAAATGCGTCTGCGCAGAGCTACTCAGCCTCTTTGCAGCTCAGTAGTGAGTAAATTAAACATGAGGTTTGGTCCCGAGGCTTAAGACAGCCATCTTCGGTTACAAATGGGACATTTTCAGTGGCAATACTTATTGCTATCTCTTGGCCGATTTTTCATAAAATCACAGAATGGTTTGGGTTGGAAGGGACCTTTAAAGCCCACCCTGTCCAACCCCCCTGCCAGGAGCAGGGACATCTCCAACCAGATCAGGTTGCTCAGAGCCCCGGCCAACCTGGCCTGGAATGTTTCCAGGGATGGGGCATCCACCACCTCTCTGGGCAACCTGGGCCAGTGTTCCACCACCCTCAGTGTAAAAAATCTCTTCCTTAATCTAGTCTGCATCTACCCACCCTCTTTTATTTTAAAATCATTACCCTTTGTCCCGTTGCAACAGACCCTGCTAAAAAGTTTGTCCCTTTCTTTCTTATGAGCCCCCTTTGAGTACTGAAAGGCCATAATAAGATCTCCCCAAAACTTTGCATCATACTCTGGGACTTAATTTTAGTAATTTTTTCTTAAGGACTAGACCAACAAAACCTTCTCAGAGGTCTACATTTATTTAACATGAAGTTGAGCTGTTTTTCAAAGGACTCAGGCTTATTATAAGCCATTTCCAATTTGCTGGTCACAAAGTGTGATCTTAGCAACCGTAGTTTGGAAGGACTTCCAGATTCAGTAGTAAGGATTGCTTTATTTTTGTGATATCTGAACTAATCAGGATCACCTTGAGCACTTGACCTCAGCTACTCTTGTTCCTTGAGGTCTGTCAGAGAACACTCTCTGCCGTTGAATTCCTCAAGCTGAAGGTGTGTCGGTGAGTGAGATGACTCGTGGGTGAATGGGACGCAGGAGTGAGGAAGAGATTCATCTGGCGTGGGGTGATGGATGAGTGCGCACGTCCTCCTTCTGCCTTTGCTGACAGGTGGGGTTGTGCAGCACTTCATGGGCTTTGCTCTCTGCACTGAACCAGCTCTCTACCTGCCCTGTTCACAGCTTGGAGACAAATAAGGGAGAGCGAGGAAGGACATTTAGATTAGACACCCCCTAATCATGGATGATAAGACTCTGTGGGCAGGACAACAGAAGTCTTTGCTGTTTTCCTTGCGCTACTTGATTCCATTCACAGTTGTCCATCAAGATGCTGAATTAACACAGCATAGAGGCATTCTCAGGCTGTCTGAAAAGTGGCAATGGAATATTCTTTTACGTGTTTGCTACCATGTGGTCCACCATCAGGAGTACCCTTCGCTGAAGGAAGCCAATCTTGAGGACATCTTTGCAGCCTGAGAGGGCCGTGCTGGTGGTTTTTGGGAACAGAAGTCTTGCACTAGAAAAATATTTCATCCCAGTGCCATCCAGGTCTAATCTTTCAAATTTTGGCTTCTCTTCACACAGAAGGTGCAAAATTTGCCAACATAGGCATGGGGTGGGTTTCTTGAAAAACAGAGCTTGGCCTGACCGCTCTCACAGTTGGACATTTCAGGAAAGTTTCCTCCCTTTTCCAGAGTGCTCTGTAGCAACAGGCAGTGATTCTGCTGAGGGAAGAAGGCTTGTGAATACCATTTGGCAAAAAAAAAAAAAAAAGTAATTTCTCAAGGCTATTTAGTTGGCTCCTCACTTGGGAGGAGTTAAGGAAATTCCTTTTGGAGAGATTATAGCCACATTCATCAGCTTGCTTCACGCTGCTTGAGTGGAAGATGCGTAAATACAGATTGACCCTGTGTTGCAGTAGTGCCTCGCCCCTTTTAAGCACTTAATATTTAAAATGACTCTTCTGTCTCCAAAAATTCCTGTATTTTGTGTCCAGTCTTATAATGTCTAACTGCTTCCTGCCCTGTACAAATTCCAAATGAGATGGCTGTCACATTTCTGTCACTTTCACTGCCTCAACATGTCTGATCATGTTCCCCATCAGGCCCCGCCACAGCTTTTTCTGGATAAGAAGAAAAATATTTCTCCTTTGTAGGAACGAAACTAAAACCAAGCAAGCAGTCAGTGACTGAGTAGTAGCCTGGTAGTAACTGAGCTACTTCAGTTTGCTCCTTCTACGTGGAACTGAATCAAATCTGCTGCTCTTAATTGCGACAACGTCTTGACGCCGGAGACGAATTTCTCCTCCGCTCTCTTGCCGTTCAAAGCTCAACTCCCGGAGGCAGAAAGACGGCACGAGCGATCTTGAGTGCCACCTGGCTTCCCGATAAAGCTTGCATTTCCTCCGGTTCTCTTGTCGGTGATAGGGTTCCTCTTAGCAGCGCGGCATTGCCAGAGAGATCTTGCAAATGTGACAACATTCAAGAGACAAATGATCTCCATTCGGAGTTAATTTCTGTTTCCCAGCAGGGCTCCGCTGTGACCCTGCTGGGTTTGGAAATGCTGCTGTTTGGTTAATAGATGAATGTTTTGTGGATGACTCTATCTGTGCTCTGCTGGTGCCAAGTTTGGCTTCCTCTGCTTCCCTCTCCTTCGCGCTTGCAGCCAACATTGCGAGGCCTAAATGGATTTATTCACAGGACAATAACTTGACGGTCGTTAGCATGGGGAAAATAACGTATGAGCAAGCGATAAAACAAAATGCTCATTCTCCGCTATCCATAACTGCCTGGGAGGTCTGTTAAAGATGTACAGTAGGGAGCCATCTGCTTGGAAGGGGAGATGAGGCTGTCAGGAAATAATACACAAGTCAGACACGGGAAGGGAAGATCTATGGTGTCATCCAGACCATTTGCTGAGCAGGACTGCTCATTACTGCTCTGCCCGCTCCGGCTGGGAATTGAACAATGGCATCTCTGCTGTTATTAGACGTCTCTCGTAACGAGCCGACCCAGTGGGTCTTTCATTTCCCAATCTGATCTTTTTTTTTTTTTTTTTTTCCTCCTAGAATGAGATTTGGGGGAAAAGACAACTTCTTTTTCACCCCCCTTTTGCTGTATTTTGGAAGTGGGATGTTGCGGTTGCGCAGGGCTCTGCGTTTCCTCGCCACGATGGAATTCCCGAGTTACGAGCAGATGGTCGCTACGCTGCTGAGTAGTTCATTTGGTTCTTTCTGCTCCTTGCAGGGAGCTCACAGGAGTAGAAATACTCATCACGTAGCGTGGGAAACTGTGAAGTGCAACAGAATACTTTTTTGCTTTGAGTTTGGTTTGGTTTTTTTTGGATTAATGTAGAGGTCTGGAGGAAGACCGTGATAAAACACCGTAACAGCATAGTTGGGATCTCGTCAGCCTGGGCATTGTGGTTGTGAAAGGAGGAGAGGACAAAGTTGGATGAAGTGAGGGTTCCCCTGACGTGTAATTCAGGGTTCATCTACAGGAGCATTCTTCACCCCACGACGTTTGAGTGTACAGGGCCGGCCAAGCAGTGCAGCTGGCTCCTGACGCAAAGATTTATCGCAGAGCTTGGCTCCCATCCAGACCTCAGTTTATGTTGAACGGTGTTAGGAGGCTCTGTGAGAGGTTTTCTTTTTCCCTCCCTCTCCATATGAATGGGATGGTGAAAGCTGCTTGGGTGGTAACTGTGCCCTGTTTATGAGATTCTCTACAAATGTCCATGTGATCCCATTTCCACACCGTTTTAAGCTGGTGTGACCAGCCTTTCCTGTCGGAGATGGTCAGTGTGAAAGGGAAAGTGCCCTGCAGGTTAACGGGATTTTCCAAATTCATCACTACAAGGTGATGAAGGTCTGGTACATGGATACAACTTTCTCAGTTTCCATCCTCACACCACAGCTCACACTTGGAAGCATCCTGCTTCAGAAATGGTCCCACAGTTGGACCTGTCATGAAGTGGGGTCTGAGTCAAGAAGAGGCAAGTAGCTTTATTTAAGCAGGAGAAAACAATGTTTTAATAGTGTTTAAATTTTGCATCCAGCACACGAGTTTCGTTGTAATTGCTACTTCTCTTTGCAAGAATCAAAGGCTGGTGTTGTGTTTTCTCCCATCTCCTGAGCAGGAGAGTTTGTCAGATCTGAATCTCCAGGGGTTGTAAGTGGTCAGTCAGTTGTGATTAATGCCATGTTAATGCAAGCTGTCGGATGTTTGGAGAGAGATGCTCACGATCCTCATGCCTGAAGAATTTCAAAATAATCCTTTGAGGACATCCAGGGACAGGACTGTGATCTCCTTAGTCTTTGATGTGTAGAACATAAGGCTTAATTTGTTGAATAACTCACAAGTGATACCGTCATGTGCAATGTAGGAGTTTTCTCCTCTCTGTTTTTTGGGCAGAGCACTTAGCGCTACATCTTCCCTGTTGGGCTGGTGCTGGACTCCAGTGCTGTCTGAGGGCACCATGAGTTGCTCTTGAATTGGTCAAGTTGAACCCTGCTCATGCCACAAGAGTAAAC
>WHYT01017295.1:124307-156026 GCA_009806455.1 Tetrax tetrax
CCTCCCTCGACCTGCTGGCCACGCTCCTCTTGATGCAGCCCAGGATGCCGTTGGCCTTCTGGGCCGCAAGGGCGCATTGCCGGCTCATGTTGAGCCTCTCGTCCACCATCACTCCCAAGTCCTTCTCCTCAGGGCTGCTCTCCATCCATTCTCTGCCCAGTCTGTATTTGTGCCTGGGATTGCCACGACCCAGATGCAGGACCTTGCACTTGGCCTGGTTAAATGAAACTGTAGAGCTTTTAGTTCCTGTGCTTCCTTTTACGGGAGTGGAGACAGTTGATCCTTTTGTAGTTTCGAACTTAGGAAGCTCTACATAGTGCCAAGAGTTTCATAAAATTAAAATTTCACAAGACTAAGGATATTTGGGTTCTATTTGTGTGTGTAGACATGTATGTGTGTTAATTTTTACCTTGAATACGTTGCCTCATTTCCTAGTGGCTTTGCTTTTTACTTACCAAGTCGCACTTGGGAGGAGGAGCAGGGGAAGCAGCTCTGAGAAGACCTCAGCTCTACTAAAGTTGTGTCTGGAGGTGGTTGGAAGGCATTTTCTTGCTGACTTGTGTTGTGATTTCTCCATACCAGCAATGCATTTCATCGAAATCCTTTTGGAAGCAAAGGAAGTAGGAACTGGGGAGTCCAACATCTCTCTTGTCCTGGAGCGTCTGGTGGTTGAGCATTGGCCTGGGCAGTGAGACATACAAGTTCAAGTCCTTCTGCTGACTGAATGGTCTAGGAGAAAAATTTCACTCCTTTCAGTTGGTTTGCCTAGTCACTGAGACAGGCAGAGATCAGTTTTGTCTATAAATAAGTGTTTCGGGACATGTCTGTTCTAATGGAAATGTGGAAAAGGTCTTGATTTTGCCCATTCTGTGGGGGCAACCTAAATTGGAAACATTAGAAATTGCTGTGAAACCAAATTGTCATCTTCTGACCACCTCTGGCCTCTTGTGTGCACTGGGATGTAAATTCCCCTTATAATTTTTTTTTTTTTCCTTTAAAATTAAGATCAACCTTAGCCCTGCAGAATCCAACAGCTCCAACTTGAGGGCAGCTCTCCGGGAGCTGGTGGCTGTCGATGTTGCCCATCAATCGTAGCTGTCAATGGTAATGTCCAGCCCTGCGTGCAAGTTCTCAACAAAACCAAGATAGTAAGGATTTTAGCAAAAATACAGCTGCTGAGTTGCAGAAATCCATCTCAAGTTAGTTGCTGGTAGGTGACCTTTAAAAGCATTTTAGAATATTTGAGATTTCTTTAGTCTCTAATCCCTACATTTAGAAAAGAACCGTCTACAGATGAACCTCAAACTATCGTTTAGGGAAGAATGACATTTTTAACTAGTTGAGGATGCTTAAACAAGGCTGAGTTGGACTATTCTTTTTTACAGCTGCCTCTGGAAAAAGGAAATGTATATCATCCCTGGGGTTTAACTGCATTGTCATCTCTGCTGGCTTACAACGTCAAGCCACAGAAAACAATACAATAAATAAAACTGCCCGTTGTAATACATTTTTGGATGTCTTGGTGGGAATTGAGTCCATTGCATGTGGTTAGCTGGACCCTCTTGAAGGGCCTCTGCTCTCTCCCTGTGTTTCCCAAGGATTGCTTTGGAAAATACAGACTTCTTAATCACCTTAATTGTAGTTGAGTTAATGAAGAGTGAGACAGAAATGTGAATTGTGGTGCTCTAAGGTGAGGTGCTTTTGAGTGACCTGTGTCTTTCGGGATCCACCCTATGTTGAGTGTTACCTCCTAGAAACCCACTGGTGACGTTGGTCTTGTCACTCTGTGTTGTCGTTTAGCCCGACAAAAGAGCCTTTTAGACACGTCTTCCAAAATCTGACAAACTAATTTTGGTGAAATGACCTCTTTCTGATCCCAAAAGCTCAGCCTGGGTTAACTGTTAAGCCTTTACATGTTGTTCATTAATTTATTTGGCCATTTTGTTTCTAATGATCCTTTGCGTTTCCATTAATTCTTGTTGAATTTAGATCATAGTTACGGTCTTTGCATTGATGTCCACCCTCACTGCATAAATCCAGGGGCAAAATTTCATCTTCTTTTGGGGGCTCAGGCCTGCTAAGCCATTCTTCATCTATTTTTTCCCAATTGCTTTTGTTTTTTCATCAGCCAGCTGCCCTTGTTGTGGTTGCTGTGCTCTCCTCCATGTGGGGCATGCGTATGCCCCCTCTCTAGCAAGAAATTTTTAATAAGTAGCTATGCTTTAAATGCTGGGACTCTGAGACTAAAGAAAATAGACCTTGGAGCACGTAGAGTATTCATAAAAATAATACAGATGGGTCTTATTCTTCAAATTGGGCTAGCCATATGAAAACATTTATTAAACAACGAGGTTCAGTCAGCTTCCAGAATTGATGGTCTGCTTCTGAGCATCATTAATTTCACGGTCCACGTTCAGTTTGTATCGTGTTGCAGCTGCTAATGATATTCTGGAGTGGATACTACAAAGGAGAAAGAAACCACTCAGTACACGGGAAATAAATCCTCACCTTGCTGTGAGTTTACCTGTAATTGGGAGAGTTGTGTAAAATCCTAAGAAGAGCCACTTCTGGGAATATTCAGGGAGGCTAAAAATGTCAGGGACGGGCTTTTCAGCTCCTGCAGTACGAGCCGTGCTTGAAATAACTGAATTATTCCTTTTCATTGCAGCCTTGCACAAATGTATATTGATTAAAAAAAGGAAGAGCGCGGCCCGTGCCTGGCACTTTTGAGTGATAAACAGTTATGCAGCAGTAAAGAGGGTGTATTAAAGGGTAAGAGCTAATGACTTTTCTTGTGTATGTAACGCATTAAAACCAGCATGAAGCTACAGCTATTTTATCATGCTGCTAATGTCCCTGACAACATTCACTTGGTGGGAGTGAATGAATGGAAATCCATTTAGAGAAGTAAATTAAAATACCTTAAAAAATGCCTTTAATAATAGCTACAGAGCTCAGCAGGAGCAGAGAAGTGAGAGATACAAAAGACCTATTAAGTTATCCAGACCATCTCCCTGCCAAGGCAGCAGTATTCCTTATTATGCAGTTACTACTCTATCGTTCCGTAAAGATTTACATGTCTCAAGTGCCAGTGCCTCTGATGGGAGAGCAATCTAAAGGCTGGAAGACTGGACTGTCACAAACTTTCCCCTGTGTGCAACCTCATTTTTCCTTCCCTGCTCGCCTCCTGCACTGGATGCGTGGATGTACGATGGGAATAAATGGAGGAGAATCCTCATCCGAGTGTTAACTTTTACATGTCCTGCCTTTTAAGCTCGTAATGATGCAGAGTTAGCAGCTGGCTTAGTGTCAGGGATGAGTGTTTCTTTGTTTGAAGACTATTGAAAGACGTCTCATCAAGCGGATACTTCCCTTCCTGTGGCTGCGATTTACGGCGATGTGTTTTGGGAGGTGAGAATTTTTGGCAAGGGATGCTCGGTGGCCTCTGCTGATAAACCATCTCCAACAGGATGGACTCACTGAATCCGATCCCCTTTTTGGCATGCTGGCAAGCTCCTGAGCACTGGCTAAGTTGAGGTACTGAGAATTCCCATTTTCTGGGAATTTGGGAGATTTGAATAGTTATGATGTCTTTTTGGGGGACAGATTTCCATTGCTAGTTCTGGAGAAGAAAATGCCACTGCTTTTAGCTGTTTCTGTGTCAGAGCTTCTGGGATGGCAAGGTGGTTCTGTTTGGCTAATTGTTGTCTTTTGCTATCGTATTTGAGCCCAAAATCAGAATAAATGCATCTGATCTCTGGTGTAATCAGCCATAGAACTTCACCCCGCTATTTCTGCATCAAGCCCTTAATTTTGGTTTGAACATAGCTTATCTTTCAGAAAACCACCTGTCCTTGATTTGGAACCTGGCAGAGATGGAGAATCCAGCACACGCAATCACAAGCTGTTCATGTGCTTAATGACCTTCACTGTTAAAACCCATTCAGCTCGTTTCTGCTCTGGTATGACCCAGCTTCAGCCCCCATCCTCTGCATCTAGTTGTGGCTGGTTTAGAAGGTTTAATAAGGAGATGGTGAAAGAAAAGGGACAGTTTCTCCTTCTTCTAGGCAAACAGCCGACTAGGAGAAATGTTCAAGTCTAGTTCATCTGGGCCATGTAGAGCAGGCAGTTGAGTGGAGCGTTGCTCACTGGAAAAAGTTCATTTTCCATGTGGAGTTATCCAGTCACATCTTTCTTTCTTGATGGTGGCAAAATGGTTTTACGGTGAGACAAATGAGTTGTAGTCTGGTATGGGAGTGAGCATCGGTCTGCAGCGGTCACTGAGGATAGCGAAGAAGAGCTGACTTGCAACCCAGATGTTAAGTCCGTGTCCCACATGACGTGTGAAAGCATGAAGGTGGATGTTGGCCAATTCTGACCTGCGATGCTGTAAGGAGGGACTCAGTTTAATTAGAAATTTGGGGAAATCTTTCTGCTAAAACGTCTCCTTTCTGTGAAATGTGATCTGGAGCACAAGCCTGTCTCAAATTTGGACAAAGAATGTGATTAAAAATCCCCTTCAGCCTTACCCACAGTCCTCGTCCGTCCTCTCCAGTCGTCCTTGGCTTCGGGATTTGGCCTCATGTGTTGCAGAAAAGGCACATGTGCTTTTAGACTTTGGTTTAAATTGCAGAGCTGGTGAGTGTCGCTTACAGGTTTTTTAATCATCGCAGAGCATAGTTTGGAAATACTCGTGGCAGACTCCTCTTTCTGGGCTTTAAATAGTTGTGAGTGATTGCGCGCTTACGGGATTTCGGCAGGGCTGGCCGCGGTTGATGTTAACTTTGTGTGTAATAGAGGCTCCTGTGCTCAAACCATGGACTCTGCGAAATCCTAAGTAATAGTTACAGCGTTTAGAGGAAGAAAATAGTTCTGCACGGTCAAAGGGAATACAGTAATAAGCAGATTTTATGGTACGTGTTCTCCATTTAAAAAAAAAAAAAAGTACATTTTGCTCTTCATCAATATTCTGGTTCACTGGAGCAAATATTTTCTGGATCACGCAGTGGCAGGTAAATAAGAGTTATCCAAGACCTTGTTTGTGCCCTTGTTTGGCTACCGCGGCGTCGCATGTAAAGGTGAGAGAGAAACACGTCGTGTGCTGGGCTGTCGTTCACATGGGGATGAAGGCACTCAGGACCTCTCAGAATAAAACTCATAAAAAGAAGAATATCACCTGCAGTGAAAAAGGCAGAGTTACAGTTAAAAAAAAATAAAATCCCTTGGAGCTAGGAGCATTTGAAAAGCCAAGTTGTAGCAGGATGTAGTATAACCATAGTAACGGGCAGGATTCTGCAGAACTGATACTAGAATAATGAAATTTGCTGGGAAAAAAAAAATGCTGTATGAGAAAAGCAGACTATCAGATATTGAGGCTGTAAAAAGACTTTTTTTTTTGCATTTAAACACATATTTGAATTGATACATACTAGAAACTCCAGCCCTTTGTAAACCCTGGATGTGCCAGAGAAGAAAACAAATTGAAAAGTGCCCTTATCACTCGCTGTGGAATAACCACTAATCAGTAAAACAGACAATTTAGCCTAGCATCTTTCCTCTGTTAGCTAATTATTTTTTTTCTTGGTTCAAGGTTGTTTTTTTTCCTTCTCTTTTAGTGGGGGTGACCACTGATGTACTGAAATAGAGGTGCAGGTTGGCTCCCCACGGTGATGATGGAGCTCTCCTGCCCAACCCACGCCCGCTTCCCCGGCCGCAGGGCTTGTGTTGGCTATTTTTTAGACGTCAAGTTGGCTTAAGCAACCAGTTTATTGCAATTTTCAGGGGAAACTGAGTCTCCAGCTCCTTCCCATCTCTAACTCCACTCCACCAACATGTAGCATCATCTAAGGAGATGGGAGAATGGTTATTTCAGTGGCCTCGTAAGATATTTGTTAAACTGCTGGAATCTGAGCAAAGGGAGTGGTTTTTACCTCCATCTCCCATTGTCCTTCAGGACGCTGACAGCATTTGATATTTATCAGCTCACAAGACCCTGTCCAGGTGTTTAAGCAGCTCAACTGGTAAAGCAAAGACTGGTAAAGCAAAGCACATGCTGGGCGATCGTCGCAGAGCTCCGTTTCACCCGCCTGGCGGGTAACAAACCGTTATTAATTGACAGCAGAAAAACCAAATTGCAACTGGCAGCCTAATGCTGCGGAGCGTCGTGGGTCAGAGCGCAGGGGGAGGCAGGATGGCGGGTGGGGGCATGGGCTGGGGAGGCAGCTGGGGCACGATGGGTTTCCTGGTTTAGAGCTGATTGCCTTGGGTGTGATTTTGGCCAAGCTCCCACAGCTGCTGAAACCCCATTAGTCTCTATAAATGTCCTAATAAAATTAATCATAATATTAGTGAGTCCTAGAATACAGCAGCCCAGGTTGGAAGGCACCTGAAAAGATCGTATGGTCCAACCTCTCGTGGGAAAGGGAGCCGAGATGAGATTGTCCAGCACCCTCTCCAGTCACATCTTGAAACCCTCCAGTGATGGGGACTCTACCACATCCCTGGGGAGGTTGTTCCAGTGAATGATTGTTCTCGCTGTAAAAAATGTCTGGTTTACATTGATATGAAACCTCTCCCACTGCAACTTGTCTCCGTTGCCCCTTGTCTTCTCCAGGTGGCTCCTTGTGGAAAGAGAGCTTCTGTCCTCTTTCTAGCTGCCCTTTAAGTACAAGATAATGTCATAGTAAAATTAATCCCAGATCCCAGACTCCATATCCTACATGGTATTTGGGGAATTTCACATTTTTATGCAGAATTCTGTATGCCAGGCCAGTATCTAGGAGCACGTTGAGCTCAATCCTCTTTCCACAGCCCCATTACATCTTACTGCATCTAGTGGCATTATGCTGGTGTGATACCCAAGTGCAACGATAGCGAGCTGGGTTTCAAACTTTTCCATCCCCTTCACCCTCCCATGGGTGTTGCTGTGCTGAGGGAAGTGCTGGGCAGCCTCTGGTCCTGTTTCAGGCCAAGCAGCTTCCACCCTGGAAGCAGCTGAGATGGAGCCTCTGAGCAGAAGGACGGAACAAAAATCAAACAACATCCCAGGTGCTCTTACTGGTGGGAGCGTTTTTCCTAAACCTCCTCTGTTATTTGAACACTGGCGTTGGGCACAGCGTGGGCAGAATTTTGGCAGCTGCCTCCAGAGAGATTTGGAGAGGTGGAATGGGAAAGACTAACGCTGCGATATGAAGAGTGGGCCCAAAGGGGAATGAGGAAGAATGAAATTTTGATCTGAGAGTAGAAACTGAAATGGATTTTCTCTGGATGCTGTTTTCTTGGGATCTTGGTTAAAGAAGCGGACTTCCCTGTGTTCAACATTCCCCAGTGCATACCACACCACGGGGCAGGGATGGCATCAGGGACAGCACTGGGGCTCCTGAGCCAGAACATTGCTCCAGGACACTGGATTGCGGCTTTGCAAGATGTTTGAACCCAACAGTGAGATGCCAGGACATCACCCCACACTTTGCTGGTGTTCAGAAGGATCCAGAGCCAGCTTTCACTGTGTGTCCATCAACTTTGTTGCCGCCATCCCAGCCTTTCCAGAAACCTCCACAAGATCATTTCTGCGGCTCGTCGCAGATAAAGGAATCAGCCTAACACCCAGAGGTACTACAAGAAAGCAATGCCAGCCTTCCCAGCAGGAAAGGAGACACTCCATGCTCTCCTAAACCACAGCCATCCAGGTTCCAAGTTCATCCCCAACTCTGCACGCCGGCTCCACGGGAGGAACCAGAGGAATTCATGAGGAACTTTGTCACGCTATTGGATGATAAGACGGCACAAGGCATCCGAGACAGGTTGAGGCTGCATTGAGCGGAACAAATCTGTATGGACAGCGCGTTCCTGCTGGGGCAGGCGAAGGCTTCCTCCTCCTCCTCAAATCTTATAGATTTGCAGCTCTTCCCTGAAGAGTAGCGCCCCAGCGTGGGTCACTGGAGCCCTCTGCTGAATACAACTTCTCAGTGCCGGGTGAGGAGGATAAAGTATATTTTGAAAGGGCAGATGCTGTGAATTTAACATTTTTGGGGTGTCAGCTAAACTCCAGCTTCAAAACTAGATTAGGCTTTATTTATTTTTCCCTTTAAGGCAGCCACGTCCTGCGCTCATCTGGTGCCTTCCTCTGCCAAGGCATCTCGAGGAGATTTTTAAGTGATGGGCAATAATATACGAATAATCGACAACCTTTCCAGTGCCAAGGCCTCTTCCTCCATCTGCTGCGTTTTCAAGAGCCCATCACATGGTGAAGGCATCCCTGCACAGGTACATTCCCATCTTTGCTGTCTTTCCCCAAGAAAATGAAGCAAGTGAGCGGGCATGGGAGAAACTGCAATTTCTGCAGGAAAAAAAATATTCAGGATGGAGATTGGTGGAGATACCTAAAGGTATCTTCTGGTTTTGTTTGGTGAGGGGGGGCCTAAGGTGGCAGCTTCTGTAGGAAACTGCTAGAAGTTTCCCCTTTGTTCAGTGGAGTCAGACGGGCCTAGGGTGGACCTGCTGCTGGCCAAGGCCGAGCCGATTGGTAGCAGAATGTCCCGTGATAGTGCCTCTGTGATAATGTATTTAAGAAGAGGAAAAAAAGAGAAAAAAAAAAAAAAGAAGATGTGAAGCAGCTGAGCGGGGGCAGAGAGGGGGAGGCGCGAGCCTTGTGGGCCTTGCAGGCCTCACCCTCTGGCCTCCCGCCGGGCGGTGACTGGGCCAACTCAGCCCGGCCCGGCTGTGAGAAGTGGAGAGAAGATGAGAAGTGAATGAGATGTAAAAAGGATCCTGAGAGGCGTCTGCCAGCCTGGTGTGAGGAACGGCTGCAGATGCCAAGGTCAGTGAAGAAGGAGGGGGAGCAGTAATGCGGCTCCTGGCAGAGATTCCCCTGCAGCCTGAGGTGCAGCCCATGGTGAGGCCAGCTGTGCCCCTGCAGCCCATGGAGGCCCATGGAGGAGCAGAGATCCACCTGCAGCCCGTGGAGGAGCCTACGCTGGAGCAGGTGGAGGCCTGAATGCGGCTGTGGCCTGTCAAAGGCCTGCGCTGGGGAGCCATTCTAGAGGGACTGCACTCCGTGGAAGAGGTGACCCATTAAACCTGGAAAGAGGGAGGGGTGGAGGGAGGTTATCTTGTTCCCTGTCTCATTCTCCTACTAGTTTTAGAAATAAATGAGTGGTTTTCCCCAAGTCGAGTCTGTTTTGCCAATAACGGTAACTTTAAGGATTTCTCCCTGTCTGTATCTCAAACCTCGAGCTGTTTTTCTTATATTATCTCCCCCTGTTCTCTTGGAGGGTGTGGGGGGTGAGAGAGAGACTGTGTAGTCTGCTCCCAATCGGGGCTGAACTATGACAAGGTATTATTGAAATAGTACCTCTGGATCTGCTTGTTCTCCAGCACTCCGTGCTGGTGAAAGCCCTGTGGTCGGAGTGTGAATTTTACCTGCCTTGGAGCTGCTTTACGTTATCTGAGTCATAGAATCATAGAACGGTTTGGGTTGGAAGGGACCCTCAAGGGTCATCCAGTCCAACCCCCCTGCCAGGAGCAGGGACATCTCCAACCAGATCAGGTTGCTCAGAGCCCCGGCCAACCTGGCCTGGAATGTTTCCAGGGATGGGGCATCCACCGCCTCTCTGGGCAACCTGGGACCATGGTCCACCACCCTCGTTGTGAAACATTTCTTCCTTCTATCCAGTCTAAACTGTTATCCCTTGTCCTATCGCTGCAGGCCCCTATCTTTCCTGCAGCCCCCTTTGGGCACTGGAAGACCACTATAAAGTCTCCCCGGAGCCTCCTCTTCTCCAGGCTGAACAGCCCCAGCTCTCTCAGCCTGGCCTCACAGCAGAGCTGCTCCAGCCCTCTGATCATCTTCGTGGCCTCCTCTGCACCCTCTCCAACTGGTCCATGTCCTTCTGATGTTGGGGGCTCCAGAAGTGGATGCAGTACTGCAGGTGGGGTCTCACCAGAGCAGAATAGAGGGGCAGAATCACCTCCCTCGACCTGCTGAAGCTTCAGCACAGCTGAGAATAAGGACCACACCACGGAATAGTGATAAATATTTGCAAAATACAGGAAAGATAAAACCCACGGTGTTAGTAACAGCTGGTGCTGCTCCGTTTTATCCCATTACCTCAACAGTAGCTAACGGACGAGAGGTCATAAGAAGGAATTTCTTTTTATTTTTAGTCGCCTGAAGACTCTTTCAAAACCTTCGCCCCGATGTGCCGTAGGGGTAATGAATCGTACCCTTGGCGCGATGTTAGGATTCAGCACCACGCAGCGTTTTCGGGTGCGAGGCGGCGAATATTGTTCTGCGGGTGAGTTTCCTTGTTAGTGTGGGTTTTTTTAAAAGGCTTCATTGAAGTGCCGTGCCATAAAATTATGCTTTGATCATATCCATTTGCTGTTAATGAATCCAGATGGGTTAGAGGCAACTGGATTGTAGCTCTCTGATGCAACGTGCGCTGCCTTTCATTTCCTCGCGCGGAGTTTCAGAAGATCCTGTGAAGGCCCAGCTAACGAATCCAGCTCTATTAACGCGGCCTAATGCGGCCTCATACATCCCATCCCCAGAGACACATGCAGATGTGTCAGAATTCCTGTGGAAAAGGTTAAAATGTTACAGAAAAATAGCCACTACATATCTGGGACTGGCTTCTTTCATATGGTAATCACCTTTTTTCTTTCTTTTCTTTTTTTTTTTAAGTCATGCAAGTGGCTTTGTATTTCCTTTTAAATCGAAAGATCTCGTTCTAAAATCAAGGTATTGGCAGAGCTTAGCTGTGATTTTAATGTTGTTGGAGAGAGGAGGAAGTCAGTGGGAAAAAGTGCGTAAAAAACAGCAATACCCTCTTTTTTAACATGCAATCTTTGGATTTTTAAGTGGTTTGCTCAAATGTTGAGTTACGTAAAGGAACAGAAATTCCTCTTTGTGTGGTTGCGCATCCAGCCCATGAAGCTTGCTGTTACACAAGGATGCCTGGAAGGACAGATCCTTCCCCTGGTGAGCTAAGAGAGATCTGTTAACAGAAATCCCACCCACCTCTCACCAGTGGAGTACCAGTGGAAAATAAAAAGTTGATTGTCCATGCAAAGAGGAGAAAAATTGCTTTTGTCTTCCAGGTTGCTGCGTGAGTTAGGAAGGATTTTATTTTTTTCTTCCCTGTGTATAAATGTTAATTTCAGTGTCTCACCCTTAAGGATCAGGCTCAGCTCCCAAAGGAGACTTGGATTTGGAGTCCACAGCAACTTCTGTATTTTCCATTTGCGCAGTCAGGGATGTTCTCGTGGCTCACACCAGCAGGTTGGAGAGTCACCTTTTGTTTTCCTCTGCTGACAGACAGACACCGGCCATGGGAGCACCTTTAAGCCATCTGGGGGCAAAGGCAAGCACCTCTGCTTAACCCCCTTGCCCAAATTGTGCTTGTTGGTGCTTGAAGGCTGAAGGACAGCAGCTCCTTCACCGGCCCAAATGCAATGAAGGTGTGACTATGCCCTACGTCTAGTCCATTGGGTCTAATCAATCTAATTTCCCCAAATTATTAGATAATTTTTCTCACAGCTTTTATCAGCCCAACATAACGTGGTTTTGAGTTTACAGCAGCCAAGCAGGGATGGCAAAGAGCCTGGGCGACATCTGAATCCCGCAGCTAATGAGCTGCGCTCGCACCTCGGAGCCCATCGGTATGAAAACGGCGTCCGCGGCTGCTGCAGCCTCTCAGCGCCGTCCTCTGCTTCGTTTGCTTGCGATGGCTCCGGGTTGCAAGTCCGGTAGGGTTGGTTGTTCTCCTCCGTGGGCATCAAGCCCAGGGTGGGATTGAATATTTATTAAACCACAGATAGGTGTGATAATGGGAGAAGCAGCGTAAACAAGAGCATCTGAGAGGCAGCTACACCAGCCTATGTTTTTGTTTGGACAAAATAATCCCAAATTGTTGCTAATTACAATATGAAAGATCGGTTAATTCCTGTGATTTGCTTGAGAGCAAGCTTAATGAGATACAAAAGCAACCAAAGAGAAGGGTTGTTGTTTTTTTTTTTTTTCCTTGGAGTACAGTTGTGAGCCAAGGACGTATCAGGAACAGCAAGGCGGTGACTAAGCCTTCACTGAAACCCCCACGTGCTAAGGAGTCGCGTGCTCTGCATGAGGATGAGGTTTGCAGATGCTTTTTTACCAAAGCGGGGCCAGGTAGGGGAGCAGAATCAATTCCTGTCACTCAGGGGGCTGCTCCGGAGGAGCAGGATTATGGATCAGGGCCATGCTGCCACACTTTAATCTGGAAATCAATGGAGAGACGGAAGCTGGGTTTGTGGGGATGTGGCAGGGACGATGATTTGGGGGTTGATGAGAATTTGCTCCGCAGACAACTGAGTCACTGACTCCTCTTCACGTCCTGATTAACACTGAGAAAGGGCTAAATCAGGCCTCCATGCAGCTCTCTCAAAATCCCTGGCGTCCCCCTGTATAATTTGAGTCCAGGATTTTTCAAACGAACCAGGGCTCCCAGGTGCTTCAGTCTCCTCCTTTGTCTTTGCGCATAGCTTGGGAATAACCCTTCACTCCACCAAGACTAATATTAATTCACTTTATATCAACTTGGGACTTTAATGACCTTCCTTCTGTCTTGTTTGTAGCAACCAAATTAAATCCAGCGGGCGATGTTATAAATACAAACCGCGCCAAGTCACCTTGGGGTGCCTCAGAAATTCCAAAATTCGTACAGGACTCTTTAAAGCTCAGCTGTTGTCAGATATTACAGTACCTCCTTCTGCAGGCTGTCCAAACTTGCTCATCTGTAGGATGTGGAGCAGCGTTTCAGATTGCAGATGTGTTTGTAATACACCGCGTGGCGTAACAGAAGGATTGCAAGGTGCTGCTTGAACCTCAGCTGCCGGCAGAAAGCTTGCGCCGTACAAATGCAGTTTGTATGAATGGGAGCGGTGCGGTGAAATCTTTGCTCTTTAGGATAGTCTGCAATCTGTGAGTCCGGAATTACTGGTCAGGTTGAAATGGTCAGGGTTTACAAGTCCAGGCAGAGCTCAGGGAAGCTGCAGGTACCTGGTTCCTCTGAAAATCATACTTTTGCATTTTGAGGTCTCATCTGGTGAAGGAAAGAGCTGATGAACTCCGCTGGTCCTCAGCCACTGGAAAAAAATCCACACTCTTTCAGACCTGATACTCCAGCCCCTAAGCTGCCCTCCTACATCTCTTGCATGGTTTCTTCTTTTTCCTCATCCGTTCTGGTTCACGTCACTCGGTGGCATGGGCTGCTCCAGCATCTGCTCAGCGTCAGGGAGCATCAGCTGTACAGTTGCATCTGTGATGCTAATTAGCAAAACATGAGAAGGTTGAAATTAAGATTCACACTGAACTGCTATTCATACTAGTGCTTTTCTTTCTCTTCCAGAGCACGGTAATTGTGGAGAAGACTGTTCAAGACCTGATGAACCTGATGCACGACTTGAGTGCCTACTCAGATCAGTTCCTCAACATGGTGTGTGTGAAACTCCAGGAGTACAAGGACACCTGCACGCTCGCCTACAGGTACAGGAAGGCTTGGAAATCCGTGTATGCTGGAGATATATCTCTTGAGCTTTTGCTTTTTTGACATGAGTAGGAAGGAGTTGCTTCTAGAAATCATCTCTGCTGGGATGGTCCAGGATATTTCTTTCTAGGTGGGAAAAAAAATTTGAAATACTGATAATTTGTGTATGAAGAGTCTTGGTTTCTCTGTGACGTACACATCACACTGTGGTTTAGGCTTTTTAAACGTGGATGACAGTGGTAGCAGAGCTTGGAAACCACACAGCTTTTCTCTTTGTCAGGCAAAAGTTGACCTCAGTTTGGAGATGGAGAGTATAAGGCAAGATCTTTAACATAAGTAGCTGTATATAGCTATTGCTTGCTTGTAAAGCAAATCAGATCTTTCTATTTGAGTGTTCCTGAGAGATTCAGATATATTTTAATTAATTATATTGACAATTGAGTATTCAGATCTCGTGGCAATGTAGGAATAGCTAACCACAACACACCATATAAGTACGCACACACTGGGTTTTGTGAAACTTTCCCAAAAGCTTTCTGTGAACTTACTCTTTCAGGGGCTCGTCAGATGCTCTGTCCTAGGCTGTCTTTGTTTGTCGGTGTTTTCAGGTGATCTCTGATCTGCTTCCCCAACCACAGCGTGGAAGCTGTGCGGTCCCACCAGGCACAGAGTTATCACGCTGAGTCGTGGGTTTGAGTCCTTCAGCTCCTTGCTTGGTGATAGATTTCCTGGGTAACCATCGAGAAGTCAACTTATTCTCCATACACCCCAGTTGCCTGTCTGTAAAACGGCCCTCCCTGGAGTGGGGAACTGGGAGCATGCCCTGCAGCCTGGGAATAAATAGAAAGACACTGAGGGTGCTGCGCGACGTGGGCTGTGATAGCTGCTCTGCGTGATCTCCTGTAATGGCTAATTGAGGCTGGCGATAGCAGGGGAAGCTGAAAAAGCCTCTTGTGTTTTCTGACCGAGACCGATAAGAAATTGTTTCCTATTGCCTGCTTTCATT
Organism: Tetrax tetrax; assembly: GCA_009806455.1. Classification (NCBI taxonomy): domain Eukaryota; kingdom Metazoa; phylum Chordata; class Aves; order Otidiformes; family Otididae; genus Tetrax; species Tetrax tetrax. Next base: position 138,837 of record WHYT01017295.1, read on the forward strand.
CAGGAGAAGTTTCATCTGGCAAGCGGCTGCGGACGGGCTCATTATTCTTATTAATAAGGCCAGCAATAGCAATGAGCACATATGTGGGCTAAACTTTGTCTGAGCGCTCGTGTAAATTGGTAGCTGCTCGTGTGCCGTTGTCCAAAATCCTCCTATTTTATATGAAACTGCACTGACTGCAGCCAGACAATAGATATAATTTCTTTGGCTTGAACTTGAAGGTCCTTCCTTCCTTCCTTTGCTGCTACCATTCCTGGATTTGGCACCTGCTGAGGAGTAATTAGGACAGCCCTAAATCGGCAATATCCTGATTACAGCGGGAGGAAAAACAGGAAATGTTCTAGTTTTGCTGCTAGCAAATGACTGACTGAAATAGAAATCTATATACATTTCAAATGATGCCGAGGAATATAGCAGCTACCCTGCTTTCCCAGGGCGAGCGGTTCCATCCGCGGGGACGTTATGCCCTCTGCAGGGATCTCGCATCCGTACGGCTCCGCACAGCCTTGCCCTTTGGATCAGGGCTTTGAGATGGATAAATCCTGATGTTGATAAAGTTAGCGGAGGGAGGATCATTTATAGCTGCTCCAAATCAGAATAAACTCCCTAGGGCTGTGTATTAATACGATCCGGCGAAGCTATCAGAGCAAGGGAGTGCGTGTCTGTTCTTGAGATGTCAAGATAGCGAGGATTTGGGAAGCCAGAGCGACGGCTTATGCAAGATTTGCACGTGGCGTTCGTTTATTCCCCACGTGCATGTGTTTCTTGAAGGGGAAGAGGAGCAAACGTGGATGAAATGTATTCAGATAGGGGCTCCTCAAAGCAAGGCTGTTTTACTCAGAGCCCTCTGCAGAACGGATGGCTCTGTCAGGACGTCAGTGCTGAGAAATGCGCAGCTGATATTTTTCGTGTTTGATTTCAATTTGGCTCTGATTTTCTGGTGAATGCAAAAAAAAAAAAATATCCTAACAGGGCTGGATATGAATGGCTTGGACGTTTATATAAGTAGCAACTGTGCATTTTCTTGTTTTAATTGATGACGAATTCCGGAAGCGTATTTAATCTCACGTAGGTGAGATGTCTTCTGCAAATTACATGTTTGTAAGAAGTGCAATTTCAGTTTGACGCAAACTGTTTACAAATCTGAGTTATGTTTTCTGACTAATTTGTGAGGGGTTGGGGATTAAAATGACAACAAAAATGGGAGACGGAGCCACAAAAGCTCCTGCTGTGTTGGCAGTGCTTTTCTTAAGCCTTGTCCAGCCTACGTCTGGCTGCTGCTTCAGCAGATTTCTGTGAAAGCGGCTCTACTCCTGAGTTAAGCCTGTGTAGTTAAACCGTTTTTCTGGGGCTTCGGGAGGGACTGAAAGGCCATACAAGGAGGCACAGGGACAGGGAAAAACCTGACCGGCTCAAAGTAGCTGCCCTTAACATGAGTCTTTCCTTTTGGTCTCTTACCAACACCCTTCTCAGACAAGCTTTGCTGTCTTGAGTGCTAAAACTAATCTCTTTCCATGTCTTTCTGCAGAAATTGGCCCCATGTTTAGTTGTGTCCATGCTGGAGTTGCACGTTCTTGTTTTGTTGTCAAATTTCAAGCTCTGTTCTTTGTGTCCATCCTCTTACCAATCTTCATCCTCCCTCCCTTGAACAACCATCTTAAATCATAGAATCATAGAATAGTTAGGGTTGGGAGGGACCTTCAAACCCATCCAGTCCAACCCCCCTGCAAGGAGCAGGGACATCTCCAACCAAATCAGGTTCTGAAGGGTCTGAGTTAAGGCATCACTCACCCAAACGAGGCTCTTTAGTCTGTAAAAAGAGGTAGACATCTCCAAAGAGTGATTCACCTTCATGAAAATGTGCCTGACCTCTCTGGAGGTGCCCAGCTCTCTCCATCACCTGTGAAGGCAGCTTATGGTGACCGGCCTCCTGGCTGAACCATCTCAGCTAAATTTGTAAGATTAGGCAGGTTATAACTGAACCTATGTATCTCCAAATGTTATGGGGGAAAAAAAAAAAAAATCACAGTTCCTGCTTTCCAGCCAGGCAAAATAAAAACTAAGCTTCGTTTTATTGATAAGGAAATGAGGGGCAGATGAATTCATCCAGGCTCTGGGGTTTGCAGTCAAACAGGGAAATGCTCTTGCCACTCAGTTTACTACTTCTTCCTGGCATCTTCCTCTTTTTGCATTAACTTTTTGGCTTCTAAGTTGTCTTTTTGACTCTTTTTTCGGCAGAATTCCGTCTCCTTCAGGCTGTTAGGTACCTGGCACACGCTGAGCACGCTGCTTTTAAACTCTTAGCAGCGTGAGCAGTGCTCAGCTTGGAAACATCACCTCGGCCCTGGGAAGAGAAAAAAAAAATACTCAAAAATACATTTGGCACAAGGCAACAGAGTCCAATTAGCCCCTGTGGCCCCCAGATGTTTTCCTAATGAAAAGCCGTCGCCCCCCAGTTGTGCCCGGGGACGTTCCCCATCACACTGCTCCCAGCTCGGGACCGTTGCCACCAGCAGATGTTTTGTGGATCAAACCCGTTGAGCTGTGGAGGGATGAACCCTCCTCATTCATGTGCCGTCACCTGTGTAAGCGTTACACCTATTCCCTGCCCCCTCCCTGGATACAAACAGATGGCTTTTTCCTTGGCCCATTGAGCTCTGGATTAATTAGTTGATTATGGCACTGGTGGTAGCAAGTAACCCTGTTACAGCAGCAGGAATAATTACATAGGAGTTTGGGAGAAGGGGGGTATTTGAAAGGGAGCATTCTGAGGTGTACTAAAAGATGTCATCCTTTCTTGTGATATTTCACTCAAGGACCTGAATTAGGTTGACATTGATAAGAAGTTGCGGAGGTTGAAAACTGGCTGGGATGCTGAAAATGTGGGGGGAAAGGAGTTTCAATTGCTGGGGAAAGCTGGGCGTCTAACAGAGACTGTGGTAGGTACCACCCTGTTTAACATCTTCCGTAATGAGGAGGTGTTTGGAGTACAACCAACCTGTCAATAAAAATTAGGAGGTGTTGCAATCGTGGGAAGGAATGGGGACAGAATTCTAAGGGACCCACGTAGCGGTGGCAGTGTCCCAGCATCGATTAATTTGAAGCTCCCTATTGATTTTGGTGGAAAATTCTGTTTAGGGCTCAGGTGGCTTTTGGACCCATGAGTACCACCTTGCCGAAAGGTGAGAAAAGCAGGAGTTGTGTGGGTTAAGCTCTTGGAAAACACTCACCCTAGAAAAGCAAGGACACCAAGCTCAGTTTGCAAATCGCTATAGCAGCTACACAGCCTCTCCTCCCCCAACACCCACGCCAAAAAGCAATAGGATTTTTGAGGACAGCAGATAATAAGGATCATAAAACAGAGAGGTAGCTCCATCCCCTGTGTAGCTCCATCAGAAGACTCCCAAGGATGACTTGCCTTCGTAGACACGTGAAGGGCTGTGGTAAGGCTGTAAATAATTGAAGAGAGTAAATAGTGACAGTGGTGAGCGCTGAGGCTGCTGTAAGGGGAAATAACGGGGAGTAACGGGATGAAATTGAGTAAAATAAAACACGAGCACACTATCAGGATTTTATTTTTGTCCGAGAGTCAGATTTGTTCAACTGTGAAATAGACTCCCAAGGGAAGGAGACTATTACTTTAGTCATTTAAATCTGGAGAGGACAAAGCACTGGCTAATATATTCAGTGGAACAGTTGTCTTGCCTTGGCAGAGAAATGGCCAAATATCATCAAATTCCATTTTTCCATCTCAGATGTCAGAGACTCTGGTGGAGCTTTCTGTTTTCCCTAGTTTTTCACCAGGGTGAAAAAAAGAGACCTTTTTTCGTAAGGGGAAAAACACCAAGTTCCTAACAGCAGCAGAAGGCCCAGTTGAAATTTTGACGCTGAGGTCTTCTGTGGCTGGGAACAAAATTCATTCTTTTGTCAGTGGCAGATTGAACATGAAATTTAAAGAGAAAGATTTATATTTAAGGACGTGTGACGAATTCATTTTTGAAATTGTGTGTGCTTACTAATCTTGGTGTAGGTGAGAGGAGTGATAGGTTGCTCCATGCTGTGGGAAAATAAGTGATCTGCTCTGTTTCAAGATGGAGCCAATGCTGATCTCCATGCCTTTTTCACCATTTTCCTCTTCAAAATGCAGACACTCGGTGTGTTGTTACTTTTATTTCTAATTATTGACCAAAACATACCTTTGGGGAAATTTAAAATGAGACCGGTTAATCCACGTAGAAACCCCTTAGAAATGTGTGGGGGTCTTCATTGTGATCTTGCATGATCCTTTCCAAAATCACCACCTGAATGCTAATGCCAGCTCTGAGCATCTGTTTGCTCCCTGCAGCATCCTAGCTTGGATCCAGAAGCGTGTGACCGAGTAAATGGCTCTGTAACGTCCACGTTGAGCTGACATGGGCTGAGCCAGCACATATACGTCCGTACGGCAGCACCCAGCTACTCAGTGTTGAATCTCTGCATCTTTTTGATGCACAAAGTTTCTATCCATATTGGAGAAGTCATTTTTTTTTGGAGGGACAGTAACAGAAAAAAGATCTGTCTGGTGTTTACACTTGTTCAGACCCTTGCAATGTAGGCCACAGCCAACGTGAATTATTTCTAGGTGTCTTGTGGCCTTGTGAGCAAGGGCTCATGGGTGTTTGAGGGGCAAACACAGATCCCAGAGCCTTTTCTGTATTTTGGCACAGTAGAAGGTGATCAGTCTCTTAGCGCACAACGGAGATCTTGATTCTGTTGTTAACCTGCAGCTAAGCCTCTCCGTAAGAAGAGGACCTCTGAGACCTTGTCTTCTCAGATGCTTCCTTTCCCAAGTCACACTGTGCTGGTTGTTCAGTGGTTTGCCGTGCTGTTGCAGAGGGAAGGAAAAAAGTCCTACTACTGCCCACTGGAGGGGTCACCACCATGCTTTTGCTTTGCGTGATGTGAACAGGTCAAATGTGTTTCTTCTTGGGCTGGAGAAGCAATCCAACGGGTCACCATGCAAGGACCTCCTAGAAGAAGAAACTTCCAGGTGCTCGCCGGAGAAGGAAATCAGTGATAGGATCTAGAAGGAGATGCCAGCACCCCTAACTCCTACTTACTTTTTAACAAGAGATAGAAAAATACCTCCCAGATCCTTGGTGTCTACCGAACAACCCAAGAACGGGAGAAGACTCCTCTCTCTAGTCACGGTGTGCCAGTGAAGTAGCAAACATTGACAAGGGCTGTGCTGATGGTTATTCGTGAGCAGTCCCGACGGAAAAAATAGGCAGCTAATTGACTCCTCCAAATGCAGCATCTCGTTTGTCTCCTGCAGTTGCCAGTGAGGAATTCAGATTAGTTTCACTGCCAAAAATATTAAACAAGGAAAGTTTTTGTAATTGAAATACGCTGTGATCTTCGATTCGATTTCACACATACGTACAATTTAGCTGAAATCTCTATTTTTAGATGTTTTGGATGACTGGAGAGAAGATACTGGACTCTTCATTTCCTTTCATTGCTTCAAACCTGGTCCCCAAGCTGGTCCAGCTGGTGTGCGGTGAGCTGGTGGCTTCCACCCAGGTCTTCCTGGGCAGATTTCCACGTTGCAGTCACAACACAATCAGCAGGGGCTGGCGAGCTCGATTGAGATAGTAGAGAACAAATGAGCCATGGAGAAGCTACCTTCGCTCTCCTCTGGTACAGAATGACCTCCTCCGGTTGTGTAAACGATTGCAAGTCAAATGATTTCAAGGGTGGGGAGAATATGGCCCTTTTTTTCCCTTAAAGGACTCTATCGAAGTACATCAAGAGTCGTGAGTTTAAGAGAATTTTATATCCTGTCCACCCGTGTTGCCGTGCCCTCCACACGAGCGCTTTGTTGGAATTCCTCTTGGGACCCCTTCCTTAATGCACGTTTGTATGTGATAGGGATTTTAACGAATGAGTGCGGAATTGCGTGAAAAGTACAATTTGCTTCCCGCTAATGTGATTGTTACTGCTTCCCCCGTAGGAGCATTGTGCAGTCGGATGAAAAGCTGGTGATCAGCGCGTCCTGGGCTAAAGATGACGATATTAGCAGGCTTCTGAAATCTCTGCCCAACTGGAGCAACATGGCTCAGCCCAAGCAACTGAGACCCAAGAGAGAGGAGGAGGAAGACTTTATAAGGTAAAATATTTTATGAAATTGTAAGAGTTTCAAGGAGAGCAGCAACAATGGTAAAACTTGCTGGAAACAAGATAATTATGGTATTTGCGTAGCTGTTGTGTCCCCGGTGTGAGAAGAGGTTGAGATGTGGTCTTTATCAAGTGGAGTAATGAAACTTGAGTCCGTGTGCCGTTATGCTGCGTGGTTTTAAAGCCAGGCACCAGCTTTGCTGAACTGAGAACTTCCTGTGCGTTGCCTGGATTTGGTTCTGTTGATGCTATCGAGAAATCGTTAAGGAAATTACCTATTTGAAGGATATTTCTGGGCTTTGCTTCTCAGTCGTGTGATGGATGGGTAGGTAAACCATCCTGAAGCTTTCTCCTTCAAGAGAAAAGAGAAAGTAGAGCTGCTTCTCACGTGCAAGAAGGACAGAAGGGAGGAGGCCATAGCTCCATAATGGCTGCTTTCCTGCCCTTATTGCTCATCTCTGCAAACAGAAGGCTATTTGAAGAGTCATGCTTATAAACCGAGTCAGGAAAGTCACCAAGATTGGAGGGGAAGGAAAGGGTTCTTTTTAATTCAGGCAAATCTCTGTCCCGGTTGATGATGCTACTCCAGTCACCCATGTAATGAAGAGAGCAGCACTCTGCGGCCTAATGGAGGGGCCAACTGGTTGTACTGGGCAGGAATTACCAAAACTGGCATTGTCACCAAAGCTGTTCTCCATTTGAGCCATGACCTGGTGATGTTTCTCCTCTGTCCCAACCCCAGGAGCTGTATGTAAGGAGTCAGATTAAACATATTGGTACCTCCAGAGGGGATTCGTTCAGAGACAACTTACTGTGTCCAAACCAGATTGTTTCTGCCTTTTCAGGCAAGTGGAAGTCTGTAAGTAGGCAGATTGCCTTTCCCTGCACACTGTAAATGGCTTCGTCTCTGAATCATTGATACATCCTGAAGAAACACGTCCTCTTTGTCATTCCAGCGAGTCAGAAAGCTCGTCTGCACATTCCCATCACTATTCATCACTTCCTTGATTGGCATTTGGCTATAAAACTGTAGGAGTAAGTGAAGCTGTTGAAAATTACAAGTCTAATTGCCCAGATTGTCATTTTACTTACTCACTGAATGCAAGCACAATAACATAAAGATGATGCAGTCTAGAGAGACGAACGACAACGAGTATAAAATATGTCTAGTCACAGAAATGTTTGCTCGTACTGCGGTGGGGATAATCAGCTTTGCCAGTGTTTTACAAAATCTTCGGTTATAGTGGAAGGAGGAGGATACGGAGCCCTTGAGGTCTTTGTTCAGTCTCTGGGTTTTTTGAGATTCATCAGTTCAGTCCTAGCCTGTTATTTTTGCCTTCGCATTTATCCGTTGTTTCTTGGCAGAGGAGGATGCTGGGATGACCTCATGGCTCTTACTGTTGATTTCTGAGCCGTCAGTGTGGGACACCAGCGCTCCCGCAGATGCAATGCTGGGTGCTACTGGCTGAGCATAACCTACCAGCGTCAATTCCTGGCTGGGCTAAATCTGATGGCCAAGCTCCAGTGCTAACATTTTCATCCTCGTATTCGTTTTATTCCAATATTGTCATTTGACTAGCCCTTAATTGAAGTATTTTGCGAAATTGTATCAGAGATGTTAGAATGGAGAGCCTGTTAGGTCATCTACATTGCATTCACTGTGAAAAGATTTTTTTTTTCGCCTAGACATTAGGACAAAGATCTTTTCTTGGTATCCTTTTGCACAGGCATCGTATATAAAGCCCCAGCTCCTCAGAGTGCCGTGTGAATGCTCCTGTAGCATTAATTTAAATGATAATAATTGGTCTGCGCCAGTTTTAGCCATTGATGGTAAGCGACATGGCTTATAAACTTCCTCAAGACTCGGTGCATGGTTGAGTAGATCTCTCCTGAAAGCTTCAGAATAAAATTAATTGCTTGTCCAATTTTTTTATCATCTTCTTTCCATTTAAGCAGGCTTTTGTCAGACTTTCTTCTAATACAAAGGAACATGGTTTCTTCGCTGATGTTGCTTCTTTCCCTGCCTCTTGGCGCTGCCGATGAATTGGGAATGATTCTGCCGTAACCTTCACTGCCTGAACACTGCAGTAGGGCCAAAGGGAAATGGATCCTGTGGGATACCTTGGTTATTGGAGTCATGGATACGATGGGAGAGCCTGGGAGAGCTCATTTCATTCTCACTTTAACCATCCAAGACGTTTTAAACCTTGATACACAGACACCCGCCCGTGTTCATGGGCCCTACTCCTTAGGTAGCAGAGAATAAGCATCCTTTCCTAGAAAGGAAGATTTAAGCTGGATGTAACACAGGATCATGTTCTTTTTGGACATCAAGCAAGGCTGACAGCAGTGCTTGAACTACTCAGCAGCATCCTTTTATGAATGTTGCTAAATTAAATTTGTCCTGAAAGTTTACCACCCATTTTTGTACAGTGGCAGGAAGAGATACCAGTGCACAGTTTTCTTTCCGTCTCCCTCCCCGGGTTTCCTGTAACTCATTTGTTTAATTAAAAAAAAAGAATCCAGGCACATTCTCTTTGCAAAAAAAAAAAACCCTCGTGCATATCTGTGTTGACAGTGATTGATTTTGTTGTCTTACCCTGCCACTACCTCTTCTGCGAATGGATGTCAAAAGGCAGGGTAAGATACTAGCAGAATCTCCCCATTAATATTCTGGTGGGGTTGGCCAGACAAAGGGGCCTGATTGAGCATATTATAGCAGCTCAGAACTTGGCAAGGGGAGAAAGGAAAGAAAAGTCATGCCTCTAGTCGTATAATTAGTTTTTAAAGCTCTGAAGGCTATTTGGCACCGGGGCGAGTGTGAAATATGCTGCCCTTATCGCTTTATAAAGGTTAGCCTTCAGTTCATTACGGAATCAGATATGTTGGTGATAAAACCCAAAGATGTATCATTTCCAGGTTTGCCTTTGACGAGGAAAAGCAATGTAAAAAGAGCTTCAGATCCGGTCGCGCTCGAGTTACGGCAGAAATTCTTGAGTTTCGACGCAGGGGTGGCAAGGGCGCCTGAGGGAATTCACGTCTTCGGGGCGCTGAGGAGGGTGTGCTGGGAATTCATGGGGCAACACATTTACCTGTAAACCCCACCTTGGTCTGAAGATGACACCACAACGCAGATTATTCTGGCTGCAGATCTGAGATACCAAAGTGTTCGGAGGGGGGTGGTGATTTCCCTCTCACCTTTTGACTCCAGCAAGCTCCCGAACACTGAACTTGGGATCGGATTCTCAGACTAAAGTTAATAGAATAATTAAAAAAACACTTCTCGGCATCTCCATGTGCCACGTGACTTTTCCTGTCACCTGAGGATGCTCATCCTCACTTGCTCTGTGCCAAAAAGAAGGAGTAGGTTCAAGTAACGTGGAAGAATACCTGTGCAACAGCAGATCCTTCACCGAATCATCCCAAATGGCATCGCTCAGGACAGTTACACTATCCCTGCAGCTTACTGGGATCTTTTCTCTTCCCTTGGTTTAGCTGACGCCGATCCTCTGACTGTTCCCAGTGTGAAACTGGAGCCTGCGTGCGGTTGTGGGTCAGCTTTGGAAATGTGTCACTGTTGGATGAGGCAAAACTGTCAGGCTGAAGGAAGAGAGCAGGGATGGGCTAAAGGGTCTCCCTCCAGAAGGCATGATGGGGGCAATAAAGGTACTCCCCAGTTTTGGATATATATTGGGATTGTCTTGGGAACCACTATCTCACCTCAGCTCCCTTGGGGCATGGAGCACATCTCGCCTGTGCCCTGGGAGAGCACAGCATCCATCCAACGGCCGCGAAGACACCGCGTTACGCTCCAGAGAATGAAATCTCCTCTCCTTTCCTTTCCATGGGCGCACAGCTGACGGTGGGAGATCAAGCACATCTGTACTCCAGATGCAAAGCTTTGCTCAGCCCTGGCAGCAAGGTGCAGAGTTAGAGGTGGTAGCGGTCTGAGGCATGGTTGTGCACCGCAGTGAGTTGGAAAGGCTCCCATGAGCTCCTCCCCAGAAGGTGCTTGAGGGCAGCAAATTCAGGAGGTTGGTACAGAGCTCCTAGGACTGGTCACACCTTGAATTACTTCAGCTGTTTCCAAAGGGATCAACGTTCTAAACATCTCGTTGCGTAAATAAACAGTCTGTGTGAGCCCAGCAAGCAGAATTGGGAAAGAGCTGGGACAATTTGCATTGGACCATCAAGTCCTTCCCGTGGTACAAAGGGAGAGCCGTGATGGCAGAAGCATGGAGTTCAGGTCCCACCTTGGGGTAGGGTGGTCTTCCCTTCTTCCACCTCTCTGGGCAGCCAGAAAGCACTGGCCAACGTTTTCATTGAAAGCTAAATCTCAGGTTGTTCCATCTGCTGTCTGGTAGGTGTTTTTTGTAGTGTTGAGTTTGGAGCTTTCCCATTATTTTTATTCTCTTTTGCTGTCTTAGTGTTTCTCCTGCTGCACGGTCCTTTTCTGAAGCCTTGATGTTTTATGGAAGACTTCCATTTCTGTGCCTCTTAACTCTCCCTCCCGTTCTCAGTTGTAGCTTTTCTGTCTCTGTTTCCTTGTTTCTTTCTCTCTCAAGAGTAAAAGTTCTCCCTCTCCAATTTCTGAGGGCTTATTTATTATATTCACAGGGTGAAAGGATGATTTTGGAAGACTGGCAGCAGACTGTAGACCTTTTTCCCTCTACTGGGACTATGAATCTGAGCGTGCCCTCGGTGTGAGTCATTTCCACTTGATGACAGTCTGCTCCTTTATATAAAATGAATTTCTAGATCCCTTTTTTTAGATCCTATGGGATAATGTGCTTCATCATGAGCACAACTGATATTAAATCCTATTGCTATCGGGAGTCTCATCTGAGAGGTGCAAAATTGAGTGAGCACCTGGATCTTCCCAGGGCACCTCCATATCCGAGAAGTTTCCTTCTGCCTTTGCTTTTCTTGTGAAGGCAAAGAAGTTTTGGAGGATTTGGGCTGAATTGGGGGTTTTTTGAGGACTGTGTATATTCTGAACGTGAATTCAGGAAGAATCTGCCAACTTCACATTCATTAATCCTACAAATGGCATCGTCTGTGGAAATGAGTGCAGTGATGCCCAGCTCTTCCAACGTACATTTTTGGGGTAATGTGTGTGCCCCTAAACTGCGTAGCAGGGATGGAGGGGGAAGGCAGAGTGGAAACGTGGAGATTCAGCCTCTCCACAAAGATTTAATAACAGCTCCTGCTTTAACAAGATTCTGTATCGCTAAATCACATCATTAGAGCTACACAGTATACTCCCAGACACTTCTTTGTCTGCTGTGATGGATTGTATAATATAAACTTAACAGGACCGGAATATTCAAATAAATTTAAGCGAGAGGATGGCGTGTGATGTTACAGCTTAAAATTGTCAATTAGTGCTGTCTGCTTTTTGACGGTGTTGCGACCTCTCAGCAGAGATTCGGAGCTGCCGAGGAGCGCTGGCGCCCATCGCACCGGTCCCTGATAGCGATGCACAAATTGTTGTTGAGGCTTTGCAGATCCCGCTGAACCTCAAATCTGGGTTGTTTTTAAGATGGGCAAGATCTTCAGTCCTTTAAAACCGGATACCTCAGGTTGGCAGGGTGAATTTAAATCCACTGAGGATCCTTTGCAGCAGCTTTTCCTCAGGACTACAGTGCAGTTTGGATGCGATGCAAAAAGTGTCCTCATGTGCTGAATTTTTAAAATCCCTTCAGGTGCTGAATCGTTGAAACAAGGGAAACGGCATCTTCTGCAGGAAGATGGCAGGGCTGGGTTTTATTGTTCTTGCAGCAGCAAATAATTTCAGAGGGCTTCCCTTTGCAGAAAAAGCCCACGTGGGTTATTTGTTTTGGTGCTTGCATGATTTCGTGATGATTGTTGAGCAAATTCTGGTGCAAGATGAAGCCACAAACCACCTTTTCTCTCTTTTTTTTTTATAAATAAGAACGTAATAGGAATTTCTTTGAGTTCATCAAGGGGAGATCTGTCTGCCTGGGTAGTTTCGATTGACAGGTTTTAAGCACAGTCTCCAGGCTGACTCTGTGGCTCAAATGCAGGAATATAAGCGAAATGGATTATAGAAATTTCTGTATGACATAAATACATAAAAATATTGACTGATCCAAAAGAAGCTTCAAATGTGCAATGAAACTGATGCAAATGCTATCACTATAATCTTTCCATTGTAATATGTATCATGTTTAGAGGCTGTATATGTAATATACTGGCTATATTTTAAGTGCTTTATGTTAGGTAGCATATTGAGTTGTTATATGGCAAGCTTTTTACCCAGTAATTGTTTTCACTAACATTTTCATGGATGTTCAGTTTAATGGGGTCTTGGTACAACACCATGACAAAGCAGTAAGCCTTATTTGCCAGCTCTTCCTGGAGCATTTACATCTTTGTCCTCTTCACACTTTAATAGATATTTTTCAGGTATTTCCTCTACAGCCACAGCTCTGCCCGGTGCTCTTGGCTGTGATTTAAATTCATAGAACCATAGAATGGTTTGGGTTGGAAGAAACCTTAAATATTATTTAGTTCCACCCCCCTTGCCATGTGTAGGGACAGCTTCCACCAGACCAGGTCACTCAAAGCCCCGTCCAACCTGGCCTTGAACACTTCCAGGGATGGAGCATCCACAGCTTCTCTGGGCAACCTGTGCCAGTGCCTCACCACCCTCACAGTGAAGAATTTCTTTGTTTGATTCATTCATTTTGCTGCTTCTCTACAAGCATCTGATGCCCAGCAGAAAGCATCCCTGTGACGTCTGCGATCAGGAGGGTGTGAGACAGGACAAGAAGGCCTTGTTGGGTCCGTATGTTCCTGGGGAGGATCCCAAGGGGATTACTTGGTGTGTCTCCCGACTCGCACAGCTCCACGCACCCTCCCAGCGAGCTTTTTCCTCGGTGTTATTTGCCAAAGGGATAATTGACGCTAATTTCTTGGCAGAGAAAAGGGAAAGGAGCAGTAAGTGAACGTAAAACTGCTGCCAAGGGTAGATCAGAGACCTTCTTCCTCGTTCTACAGTATTGATGTGATCACTTGGCTGCTTTTCAGCCCTGCTCTGGCACAGTCAGAGTGCCTTCAGTGTAGCACAGGACATCTTGATTTATCCCACATGCTCTTCCCTGGCCTTTCTTCCCTCACGTGCACATTTCCCGTCCTCTCATGTAGATGCTGAAATACAGATGAGGGGAAGCCTCCTATATTGTCATCAGTCCCTCTGTTTCCGGGCAGTTTAGCTCAACAGGTCCCTTAAAAATATTGCCGTTGCTTGTGGTTACTGAAGGAGAGGAGAGGGAAGCCAGTCTGCTTGCAGAAGAAGACTTTGAGGAACCAGGACAGAGAAATTAAGATGGTTTAACAAAGGGAAACAAAATGAGGTGCTTAGTTAATCCGAAGATTAAGCTAGCACAGCCAGCCTGCTCTGACAAAGCGGAGATTTAGGAGTGAGCCCTGTTGCGGTGCTCACAAATCCCGTGGGCAGTGAAGCCGTGTGGCACCAGCATTGGATATCGGTGTGAGGAGGAGGGAGCTCCCACAACGAAACAGCTGGGCAGTGAGGAAAGGCGCTTGAATTTGCTCTGTTGGCAGTGCAGTTGATATGCAATATTAATCTCTAGCTTCGCCGGGGGTGTATGCACGGCTGAATTCATCGCAGGAGAGCAGAGCGTTGCCTTTGTTACGGTTCTGTGAAACACTCCGTCATGAACCCTTGGTTATGAGCTTTTCTCGCTTTCTAAAATACACCATCTCCACGGCTGGAAGTTTAAATCTTTGTGTGCTCCCCAAAAGTTGCAGGATCTTCTGTTGTTCTCAGAAGCTCTGGCAAAGTCCTTCATGGGTAAGGTAGGATGGGATTTGAATTTTCAAAATCGTCATAATTCAAACCAAGGGTACCTACTGAACCATCAAAAACTCAAAAATTAAATGCAGAAGGTGGCTGCAGATAGAATCATAGAATCATAGAATGGTTAGGGTTGCAAGGGACCTTCAAAGGTCATCTAGTCCAACCCCCCTGCAAGGAGCAGGGACATCCCTGACTAGATCAGGTTGCTCAGAGCCTCATCGAGCCTGGCCTTGAACGTTTCCAGGGATGGGGCATCCACCACCTCTCTGGGAAACCTGGGACAGTGCTCTACAACTCTCATTGTAAAAATTTTTTTTCTAATATCTAATCTAAACCTACCTCCTTCTAATTTAAACCCATTACCCCTTGTCCTATCACAACAGGCCCTACTGAACACCCTCTCCCCATCCTTCCTGTAGGCCCCCTTGAGGTACTGGAAGACCGCTATCAGGTCTCCCCGGTGCCTCCTCTTCTCCAGGCTGAACAGCTCCAACTCTCTCAGCCTGTCTTCATAGGAGAGGTGCTCCAGCCCTCTGATCATCTTCGTGGCCCTCCTCTGGACCCTCTCCAGCTGGTCCATGTCCTTCTGATGTTGGGGACTCCAGAACTGGACACAGTACTCCAGGTGGGGTCTCACCAGGGCAGAGTAGAGGGGCAGAATCCCCTCCCTCGACCTGCTGGCCACGCTCCTCTTGATGCAGCCCAGGATGCCGTTGGCCTTCTGAGCTGCAAGGGCACATTGCCGGCTCATGTTGAGCTTCTCGTCCACCATCACTCCCAAGTCCTTCTCCTCAGGGCTGCTCTCCATCCATTCTCTGCCCAGTCTGTATTTGTGCCTGGGATTGCCACGACCCAGATGCAGGACCTTGCACTTGGCCTGGTTGAACTTCATGAGGTTGGCACGGGCCCACCTCTCCAGCCTGTCCAGGTCCCTCTGTGTGTCTCCTGGTTCTGGTTAGGTACACACTTACCGATACAAATGTGATGAGTATTGGCTGAGAAACTGTGTGGGAATTAAAGGCCTGAAGATGCTAGTTTTAATGCAGGTATTCAAAAGAGCCAAGGTAAGGTTGGATATTCGGTTAATTTGGTTTTTTATATCCTTCCCGTTAGGTGCTTAGTCTTGCAAATTTAATAAAGACAAAGAAATGCGTGTAGTAAATACTCTTTCAAGTAGGCATCCAGAAAAGTAGCGAAAATTTGCTCCAGGAAGGCATTTGGTCCCAGCAGGTTTAAATTGAAATTACAGGAATCCACTAGAACTCTTCAAAGTTATCCTCTAGGAGGGAGGTACCTTGCTGAGGATTGCCTCTATTATAGGGTTCAGTTTGTGCGAAAGAATGAGTTGGGGTTTCTGCAGTCAAGGATGTAGAATCATAGAACCATAGAATGGTTTGGGTTGGAAGGGACCTTCATGCCCACCCAGTCCAACCCACCTGCAAGGAGCAGGGACATCTCCAACCAGATCAGGTTGCTCAGAGCCCCGGCCAACCTGGCCTGGAATGTTTCCAGGGATGGGGCATCCACCACCTCTCTGGGAAACCTGGGACAGTGCTCCACCACCCTAAGTGTAAAAAAAATTTCTTCCTAATATCTAATCTAAATCTACCTCCCTCTATTTTGAAACCATTCCCCCTCGTCCTGTCACCCCAGGCCCTGCTGAAGAGTCTCTCCCCACCTTCCCTGCAGCCCCCTTTGGGCACTGGGAGCCGCTCTCAGCTCTCCCCGGAGCCTCCTCTTCTCCAGGCTGAACAGCCCCAGCTCTCCCAGCCTGGCCTCACAGCAGAGCTGCTCCAGCCCTCTCCGCATCTGCGTGGCCTCCTCTGGACATTCTCCAGCTGCTCCACATCCTTCTTAAGCTGGGAGCTCCAGAAGTGGACGCAGTACTCCAGGTGGGGTCTGACCAGGGCAGAGTAGAGGGGCAGAATCCCCTCCCTCGACCTGCTGGCCACGCTCCTCTGTATGTATTCAAGAAAACAATTAAATATATTTATTTGTTACCCTTTTGCTACAAACTTCTGTTGTTGCCTTAGAGCGAGTGTCAGAATCACGTTTATCCCGACAACATTTTAGAGGATAGCTAAGGGTAGAAGTCCTTATTTGTGTTCTTACCAGGAGTAAAAATAGGAACTGCGCCGTGCTTTATATTACAGATTTTTCCCAGCCTGACTGAAGGCACTGTGTTATTCATGCACAGGCTATCCATCCAAACCAGTGCCAAAACCATTTCTCTTTGCATGTGGGAAGGCAGGAGAGTTGTCCCTGCGATAAAACCCAATTTGTAATCGCAGTGGTGGGCAGCGCCGTGGCAGTGACTCATTGAACAGCCCTCAATTGTGGTTCCCAAAAAAGCACTTTTTTTCTACAGCGTTTTGTATTGGAAAGCCGTGTTAATTAAGGTAGAAATTCACCAAATGTTTCATTTCTTATTTTTCTGAGTGATTGATGCAGTTGCCAGTGGGATTTGATAGTCTAAGTCAACAGGAGTGGTTTGGTTGGAGGGGAGAAAGCGTATCTGTGAAATGTCTTCTGCTCCGTGGGAACAGATGAAGATATCGGAGCGTTTGTAGGTGGGTAGAGCTGAGTGAGGTGTTTCGTGTTTGCTGTAGAAGTCAATAACATGTTTTCCTTGAATTAATGATCTCGCTCTACCAAAGAAAAAGATGTTCAAGCCTGGCTGTGAGCTTGTCCATGCAGCTCAACCTTGTGTTCACCTTCAAACTCCCAGTTGGACTTTGGATGAGGCGCTCAGCTGTCCTCACTCCCCGAAGTTTTGTAGCCTCTTATGACTATCTGAGAAGCAGTCAGGGAAGGTTGTTAGGGGTTTTTCTGAAGTTCAGAAAGGATTTCATCATTCCAGTAGCTCGAGTAGATGAAAATTAACCCCATCCTGTGGAGAGGAAGAAGGGCTGACTTACCACTGCTGTAATCTGCTGGATCCGCTGGAGCTGGAGATGTTCCTGGGCCTCAGTGCTCAGACACAGCCAACAGAGAAGGATTCCTCTCAAACCTCAGTATGCAGGACACAGCCTGAGGCAGCATATTTTTTATTGTCAAGCAGCAGAAAATCCTCAAAGAGATTCTTTTAACGAAGGCTATTTTTATTTTTTGCCTTCAACGAATTCAGTCGAGCAATTTAAACCCATTTCAGGGTTGCTCTTTTTTTTTTTTTTTTTTTCCTCAAGTGA